>VMBQ01002339.1:70163-132723 GCA_007657795.1 Dreissena rostriformis
GAAACACAGTACATACAGATAGAGGTATTCACCAAAATTTAAAACTTTAAATTGGTAAGGATTGACATATTGGAATGTTAAAACGCTGTGAGGTACCAGGCACACACACATGCAGTAGAATGCTATGTACTTAACTGAACACACACAGACAGAGGTATCCATAGTCTATAGTAAAGGTAACAAATATATTAATCAACAACATGGAGGAAATAATGGCCAGAAATGCCTTGAAGGTCTGCAAAGCCAGCTCATAAGGCCACATTATTTTGGTCTATGACCTCATTTATTACAATAATCAGACCCACCTCTGATGCTTTGGCCTTTGGTGCTCATTTTGGAACCAGGAAAGCTTGAAGAGGAGACGCTTTCAGCAATACTGGATGGCTCCTTTCTAGAATCACCCCAATCTTTATCTGCCAGAAAAGAAAAATCCCATGTTAATACAATGTATCTTTTATTTATCGTGTTTTGCTCATGCAAACAGTTTTTATATTTTTTTTAATTAAGCAGTTCACAAAATGATCATTCATAAGTCATTAACTGAAGTAACCACCGCCTCAAAGGCCACCAACTGCTTGAACGGCCTAATAAGGGTTCAAACCCACAGCATTTAGATATTGTGGTCAAAAAGTGCATTAATGCAATCCAAAGGTGTAATATAACATATGAAGAAGTGAAACTCCAGAAGCTGCAGCAGTATTGCAGTTTTATCATACACACCTCTGTGGTCCTTTATTTATGGCAAGGAACCAATTGCCAAAACGGTACAGTACGGCACAAAACGAAACAACATATACACATAGTAGAATAAAGCTGGGGTCACCGCCTTGGAACGGTCAATGCTAAGCATTGGGGGTTTAAACCAGTTAATGAGCGCTCAACCTCACACTTGGCCCAGCAATATTCATGATACATATAAGTGTAAATAAAATTTAACCTCATAGCATTGCAACTCAAATTAAACAGTAATAAAAGGGAATTAAAACGCATTCAATTTAATTACTATTTTATTACTCAATGGTTGAAAGGAGACCAGGGCAACAGAGTTACAACTTTTTGAGGCACGATGAAATGTCAAAGTTATTATCAAAATGAGGTGGTACTAGGTATGTCAAAATTATTATCGAAATAAGGAGGTATTAGGTTTGTCAAAATTCAAGTAAACTCCATGTCCCTGGCAGGACATCATAAATTTAAAAATACACGCACACACTATGGTGCTCCAGAAATTGTTGATTGGAAAGACATGCAATTTTTTATCTTTTGATAAAATGAGGAGGGTCTGAGAGCCAAACAGGCAAATTTACTTGTATCATTGAACATGTGTCACGAAGAGTTTTCTGTGCATCAAAGCGAACCTATACAGGAGCATTGTTTATATTTTGTTGAAGTGTCAGTTGTCATTTGTGTGTTTGTCACACTATTTGTTGCAGAGTAAGGCCTGTATTCCCTGTCTCCGCGTCTGTGTGTCCGTGTCCGCGAAAAAACGAATCGGTTGAAATATGTTGGAGCTATTCCATGTATCCGCGTTCCGCGTCCGCATTTTTCGTCCGTCCGCATTTTTCGTCCGCGTATCGCGTCTGTGAAAAATCGATCGGTGAGCGATTTTTGACGGACGCATCAATTTTTGATGGACGCGGACGCAGTACACGGACAGCAGTTAACATGAAAGGTCTACTTACAAGCATAGATATTTGTAAAAAATTAATAAATTTAGTAAGGGATCACCCTGAAATATACAACCAACGTATGAAAGAATACAAAGACATTGCATCAAACATCTGGCAAATCATAGCCAAACAAATGTCAATTAATGGCGTTTAAGGTAAGTGAAAATAGTGATATGCGAATATATATCGTCTGCATAGTGTACACTCTATAATCGCTTTTCAAAAGACACAGCATATATTTCAAACAAGATATAACGCTAAAAGAAGTCACTATTTATGTTCTTTTTTTGTCTATGCGAGTTCACATATAAGTTTTGAAGTCTGTCTTATACGAATAAATCAGTAATGTTTATCAATATAATTATAAGTTTTTTAGAATCTAAATAAATTAGTTTGACGGTTTCTTATGATGGGAAGTGTCCAGTACCTATGTCTGCGTTTCCGTCTACTAACATGCAGTACTGCTGCTTCTAATAACGACATCTTATTTCGAGCTTTTTACACAGAAAGGCTAAAATAATAAGCGGATGCATGGAATAGATTAAAGGTTAAAGGTGCGGTTTATAGTCTGCTTCTATATACATATTCAGCCGACTTCACAATCAACCCCCCCATCACTGGGATCTAGGTCGTCCGTTTACATATGGCCCACCAGGCAGCCACGGCACATTGGCTTATTTCCCTCACAGGTACCCATTTATACACCTGGCTGGAGAGGAGCAGATGTGGGACAAATTTCTTGCTCAAGGAAATTACAGTGGTCAGGGCAGGATTCGAACCCGGGACCTCTCGATCCCTAAGCCAGCATCCTACCATTAGACCACTGCTCCCTCTATTCTATGGAATAGATACTCCGTGTCCGTATACGGACACGGAACGCGGACGTGTAGCGCGGACACGGATGCAGGGGCAGTTCCTGGGGGTTCAGGGGGCGCTAGGGCTCCTGGTGGGTGCAGGGCAAAGCCCTTCTAGGGGGTCCAGCTCCACGATTTTAGTGATTTTGAAGGCTTTGACAACCACTTCTCGAGCATGTCACGCCTTATGTACTTTCATCAAAGTACCTTCTTATAATGCCAAAAAAGTGCATAGTTTATACGTAATACGGATGGATATAGCCGGAAGAAATGCTTCAAAGAAGAACACACTGACGGTTATCAGGCTAGTGGCGAATAAAGCAGGGAGGGGGAGAGCATGAAAACAATTTTTTGAGTTTAAATAGGTGATTTAGATCTAGATAAGAGTGAAACATCAAATGAATTGACTTTACTTTGGCGATTTTAGGGTTGGGGGGCGTACGCCCCCCTCCCCCCCCCTGGATCCGCCTATGCGGATGCATGAATACCAGCCTAATATGCCATTGAACTTAGGCAATTGATTTGATAAATCAACTTTAATCCTTGTCTTTGTGTGTGATCAATGGAAAGTAGCAAATGACAACATTTTGAGATTAATTCCTAATACTTAAGTTTTGCATCTGCTTGAAATGTACCATTGCGAGGTTATTTGTCATCTTAAAGACTGTTCTAGTTATTATTATGTTTTAACTTCACTGCTTAGGGCTGGAAAAATGACTTTGATGTAGTCTTAGAAATATTTTACATACAAAGTACTATAATGTATTTAGTATGTTAGATTTTAGTTTCATTAATTAACTACTTATGACATTCTAAAATATGGCTAGGGGTCTACTTTTAAGAATAAGCTAGCATGAAAAGTACTTTAAAAAAAAACACAGTCCGGTGAAACGATTTATTTTATAACTATCTATGTAAATACCAGAAAAACATTAACAACAAGAAACAAATATCATAAATCTGTGTAAACTATGAGTAAACAATGTGTACAGAAAGACCTCAAATAATACCAAAGCAGTTATGGCGCAAAAACTTGTTTTTACATTTTTGCAAAGGTGAAAACGGCCCGCTTCTCCCGCGAAGAATTCCAAGGTCCTATCCAATCGGCTTACAAAGTTATACCCATGTGAATGTGTGCGAAAATTTCCAAAGTAAATGCGGCAGATGAAAAAAATATGAGAAAATTGTCTAACTCAAGCGCTTTAAGTTTGAGTCAAAGCTTGAGCTAGACAATTTTCTCATATTTTTCACACGTCACTTTAAACTTTATGACACATGTAGGGACATTTAAAAAGTCATCATGCAAAGTTTTAGCTTCATTCTGTAATTTTTAAAGAAAATATGAAGTTTTTTCCTTCTCCTGAAAACTTGTAAATATTGAGGTTGGCCATTTTCGCGGGGAGGTGACGATGTACTGATATCACATGCAAATTTCATCAACAAGTTAAAACTGTTCAAATTACAAGAGCTTATGTTGCTTTCGTATGTTGGTCCAAACAAAAATGTTCTCAGAACTTTAACATGATGTACATTTAATAAGAGTCTGTTTAAGCAATAAGTTACACAATAATGACTTTGTTCTGGTATGCCATTGAAAAAACAAAACGATAGCTACAATAGAAGATGATTTTAGGTTTGTTCATGAGTAGTTTATCTCCTGTCCAAGTTAATATTTAAGAATTAATTTGAGCCTCCCTCTATGAAAACAGGGTTAATATATGTCTGTAAAATGTCATCCCAGATAAGCTTGTGCGAACTGCACAGCCTAATAAGGGAAGACACTTTCTGCATAGGCTGGATTTTTGTTCAGAAGAGACTTCCTTTAAACAAAAAAAACCCATAAAAGTGGAAAGTGTCATCCCTGATTAGCCTGTGCAGACTTCACAGGCTAATCTGGGACTACACTTTTCTCACATGCATCAACCCCCATCCCAGAGTGAGGCTCATTACCATCATATTGAAAATCACACAAAATCGTTAACAAAATCTGCGCGCTATGATGTCTATCTTCTAAAAATATAGTAGCCAAGTCTTGAAGTTGTATAATAATTTTTATAATAATTGGATAATTGGGAAATCTTATACATGATTTATATTAAAAGCAACCCTCTATTCTAAATGCATATATCAGGCTATTAGTTTTTGTTTTTATGAAGAGGCATACAGTGATTTTATAAGCAAATAAGTTTCACATTCTTAGTTGGAGTAGCATAAACATAGCATAATCATAGGTGACCGTTGCATGCAGTCTTTTACTTGGGAATGATCATGTTAACATGTGTTTGGCAATTATTAAAAAATTAACAACAGTTTTTGGACATACAGCAAAAAAATAATTCAAACCACAAACAACTCATACAAAACATATTTACATACATATTAACATAACTGTTGAAAACTTGCTGAATATAAACAATATGGAGCAATAAAAAACAGTAAACAAGAGATGTGTTTGTCAGAAACACAATGCCCCCTACTGTGCTGCTTTGATTTTTTTTTTACCTTTGACCTTGAAGGATGACCTTGACCTTTCACCACTCAAAATGTGCAGCTCCGTGAGATACACATGCATGCCAAATATCAAGTTGCTATCTTCAATATTGCAAAAGTAATGGCCAATGTGAAAGTTTTCGGACGGACGGACAGACGGACAGTTCAACTGCTACATGTATATGCCACCTTACCGGGGGCATAAAAAGCTGAGATGTTAAGAGCTAATTGACGAATGCCTATGATTTGTTGAGTCTAAATGGTGTTGTAATCCCATGAATATCAATCATTGCTTCATGCTTCTTGTACCAGTATTACAAATTAACTCTGTCAGCTATGAATATTTTATAGAAACACTGCAAATTAGTATACCATTCTATGCTCCACAGTGAGCAATCACGTATACAGAGTATGCATATATGTACAGTAATTGAAATCAACACAATTTACACAAACTGATAATAATAATAATAGACAACGATCCTTTTACCAACCTTTTTGTGAATTTACCCAAAATAATTTTATACAGTCATCATTTGTAAAAAACAACAACAACAACTTAACCCCTTCAAAAGACTTTATTAGTACATTTAACCCTTTGCATGCTGGGAAATTTGTCTTCTGCTAAAATGTCGTCTGCTGAATTTCTAAAATTAGCATTTTCTTCGATTTTTTTCAAAGAATACTATCAGAATAGCAAACAGTTTGGATCCTGATGAGACGCCACGTTCTGTGTTGTCTCATCTGGATCCAAACTGTTTGCGAAGGCCTTCAAAATCCGGTTCCAGCGCTCAAAGGGTTAATTGTGTTGTTGGCATCAACACATTCTCTATTTCTATTTCTGTGATACTCCCTCGACAATTCTTATTTAATTGTACGCACAATCAGTATCGTTTTTTTCTCTTAAACATCTGTCTATGTTTCTGGCAACAATGAACATCGTAGTAACCCGTATATGGACAATTTGCAATATCTGAGATGCGGTATATACTGCATTTAGAGCAGTGAGATCCTAAGGCTCGATTTCATCCAATAAATCAACTGCCATACACTGCATACAGATATATAACAAAATATATTTAAGCACGTCTCTAGGAATACGGGTCTTAATGCATGTGCTGTAAGTATCGTCCCACAATAGCCTGTGCAAGCTAATCAGGGACCACACTTTCTGTTCTTAAGGTATTTTTTTCGTTTAAAGGTAGTCTCTTCTAAATGAAAATCCAGTCTAGGGGGAAACTGTCGTCCCTGATTAGCCTGTGCAGACTGCAAAAGTCTGGAACGATATTAAACACACATGAATTATGCCCTGTTTTACCTGAGCACGGCTCACATTTAATATTGCATTGATACTGCATTGTATTGCTGAGATTGACATCCTCACAAAAAGTGAGTCTTGCTATGGGAATACGAGGTTAAATGCATTTGCGTTAAGCGTCGTCCCAGATTTGTCAGTGCAGTTCGCAAAGGCTAATAATCAGGGACAACACTTTTCTGCTTTAACTGGATTTTTGCTAAGAAGAGACTTCCTTTATATCGAAAAATACCTTAAAAGCGGAAAGCATCTTCGCTTATAAGCCTGTGTGCGCTGCACAGCTAATCAGGGATGAAACTTTATGCATATGCATTAAACCCCATTTTCCCAGAGTGAGGCTAATATACATTTTATTTATTTACACACTCAATGCAACAGAAATCAGATTGTGCACAGATATACTTGACAAAAATATCCTAGTTTAAATATAATCAGATAATGAAAATACAACAGCCATCATAATTTGTACTATTAACAATTTTGTTCATTAACTGATATCAGTATGCTGTACCATGGGAATGTTTTTCTTTGTTCGCAAAGTCTGAATCAGTTTATCAGTTAAATAATCAATACCAACCAAAATATGATCACATCATCAAGACTATTAAACAAAATAACTCTGTATAAATATCCTATAATAAATTAATAATATAACCATATTTTGAGATCAGACAGATTATATCCAAAAGCAACATTTTTTGCAGTATTAAGATGTTGCCAAACAAGACAAAATTACTTATACTTCTACCACCAATAATATGCAAAATAGGTGATAACAGTCAATTATTGCCTTCTGAGTTGGTGGTATCTATGCAACTGAAATACAACCCATGCAGTGTAACAGATGTGATATTTCCTGGAAGTTTTCCAATACATGTGCAACCGTACATTTATTTTTCACTGAATCAATATTGTCTTTTACAGAATAAAGTGTGCAGGGAAAGATCTGGCATCACAAAAGGTGCATCGTGGTGCTAAAAAGGGGCAGAGTTAACAGTCATACCAGTGTGGTAACATTTCCTTTTAACAGGCTAACTCTAAAGAATCTCTTTGTCAAACACTTGTTATAAAGGTTTTAAGTTTCATAATGAGAATTGATTCTTATGCTTTATTTACATTTGTCTTTGCTTATCCATTATTATTATTAAGGGTTGTTATTTAAAATAAAAATAATTCTGTTTACCATATGCCCATTTCGATAAAGGAGGGTGATAGCATTGCAAATGATAGCACCCAGAGAAGGGATGTTAACCCTTTCAGTGCTGGAACCGAATTTTGAAGGTCTTTGCAAACAGTTTGGATCCAGATGAGACGCCACAGAACGTGGCGTCTCATCAGGATCCAAACTGTTTGCTATTCTGATAGTATTCTTTGAAAAAAATTGAAGGACATGCTCATTTTAGAAATTCAGCAGACAACATTTTAGCAGACGACAAATTTCCCAGCATGCAAAGGGTTAAACAAGTTCAACTCAATTCCAAACATGGTTCAATTATGTGTAAATATGATAAAAATTCTACAATTCTACCCAAACATTAATATTTAATGTTCATTTATGTTTTATCCATTTCTGAAAACTTGTAAGATCATTTTGTACAGAACATTTTTTAACTGTCTGACCATTCAGACGTCACAAGAAGAATGAAAAGCTTCATGTAAATGAGCCTCATCAGTGAAAAGGGGGTTTAATGCATGTGCGTAAAGTGTCGTCCCAGATTAGCCTGTGCAGTTTGCAAAGGCTAATCAGGGACGAGACTTTCCCCTTTTATTGTATTTTTTGTATAAAGGAAGACTATTCTTGACAAAAATCAAGTTAAGGTGTAAAGTATCTTCTCTGATTAGCCTGTGCGGACTGCACAGGCTAATCTGGGACAACACTTTACGCATTTTGCATTAGACCTCCTTTTCACAGAGCGAGTCTCAATTTCATGTGACATGTGCCATAATGGCTTAATGGGTAATAATCTTTCTCCTTGAAAATAAAGTACCCAATAACACACAATAACTCTATACAGGCTTCGTATAAATCTTATTTACGCACTACAAGGTAACAGACGGACATATGACGCATGAATGAATGAATCATCGCACCAATTAATCTGAAAGTTCACCACACATTGTGAACACATGTGTATTTCTATTATAATATAACAGTCACATGCTCAACTCAACTCTTGAACTTTGTCACAGGAAGTGATCGTTTGAGTGTTATATCAACTTCTTGCTTTTCATTGAATTATTATTAATAATTCCATTGGGTGTATTCAAATTGTGATCTTTTTATGAGTAATTACACTTATTCAGTTTTTAAACATACCGGTATATGACACGCCATATTTTGTTGTGATTGAAAATAAAAAATAAAAATGTTCTCTTTAGCTACAATGATTTTTATCAAATATTTGGAACTTCACAGACATGCAATTCATAGCCAAAGTACATTACTAACAAACTGCATTAGGCCCATTTTGTTCAAAAGCAAATAACTATTGGTTCTTATTTAGGAAAAGATCATATGCATATTGTGGTTTACACAAAATACAATCTTAAGATAAATGTTACATTCTTAACAGCATCTAACAACCCTGATTTTGTTGTAAAGCATTATATAATAAGAAAATAATACTATGTTCTCAATCTGTATATTGGAAATAACAGATAACGTTGGATGAAGTTGTAGAGTGCAACAAACAAAAGCACATTAATTACACGAGTTACAATAAAATATACATGTGTACTACCCTACAAATCTTTTATCAAAGTTTGTTTAATAGAGTTAAAACAAATAACATTATGAGTCAAACATTCTTCAACAAAAACTATAATATACAAAAACATGCATCAACACATATGATGTTATGCTGTATGTTATGTATGTTAACTATTGATATAACAAAGATGATTTCCATTTGCTAATTGAATTTCCATCATGAAGCAGTGCCCTAGATAGAGGTGAGTGACCCCCCCCCCCCCCCCCCCCCCNTCTACATGTATAACTGTTATGTTTTCACTGATGGAAGCCAAGGTTAAGATAGAAACCAACCAGTCACACAGTGATCACAGGAGAAATTGTCTGAAAGTTGCCTTTATTAAGGCTTGCAATGCAGTGTTTCCTTCTATATTTTTCCTCCCAAATCTGGGTCCATATTCACAAAGCATCTTATTAAAAACTTTCATTAAAAAATCATGAAAACCTTAAAAATTGCTCCCAGTTGTTAAAAGTTTATGTCCTTACCATTACATTAAAACATTGCTGAGATTTAAAGTATTATTGCATTTTCTAAATAGTAGAGTAATCAGTGATTTGCATGTAGAAATAATGTCTGATATATTTCCTCTTAGTTAACAACCCAATCTTCATAAATTAGCATTTCCCTCAAAGGGGAATGTTGAGGGTATTTCCCTGTAAAATAGTTATATATTAAAACAATGCATAATCCTTCTTTTCAAGCAGATATTCATCTCGTAATAATGATATTTATTGATAAAAATGTTCAGAAAAATATATTTAATGCCAAAAAAATAGTTATTCATTCAATTCAAACCTCCCCTCACATGGGTTTCAAACTCATTCCTACAAAAATAGCCTACCTTGATCAGTATTTTACTATGCTATGCTATGATATAAACCTGTTCAAAACAGAAATAACTCAATTTAATATTGTTGATGTGATTGCACAAACTTTAACAATTAAAATACCTTTACTTTCAAATTTCTCATACAATCACAAAGTCACAAAATTATTATAATAAATATACTTTAATTATATGTGCCACGTTCTGAGAAAACTGGCCATAATGCTAGTGTGTAAATTGTCATCCCAGATTAGCCTGTGCACAGGCTAATCAGGGACGATAATTTCCGCTTTTATGGAATTTTTCGTTTAAATGATGTCTCTTCTTAGGGAATATCCAGTTTAAGCGGAAAGTGTCGTCCCGGATTAGCCTGTGCAAACTGCACAGGCTAATCTGGGATGAAACTTTACGCACATGCATTATGCCCCGTTTTCTCAGAACACGACACATATTGTTAACTGTAGTGGATTGATTATTTTGTTCATTTCGGCAAATATCTATTAACATATTTAAAAGCATTGTGAAACAAATATATATCAATGTACAGACTGACTGTAAATTGAACTACATGATACCACAATAGCTAGTGATGATAAATATTGCACAGTGACATGAACAATTAACAAGTAATAAAAGATGTACATGCATTTTTTTAATTAAGACATTAAATATGCTACTAAAAATGCACATATCTGTGAACAATTTCCTTAAAATGCTTAAAATAACAAGAATAATAAAGAACCCAGACAAGTAAAACTATATTTGTATTTCTTTTCTGTCTAAAAATAAATTAACAACCACATGACATTACCACAGTTTACTATAACTGGTAATAACAATACAAAATGATCCATCACCTGATCAGATTTGCTAATAAACATGCCAATTAGCACTGACTGGTCAAAAATACGCCCATTAGTGTAATAATGATCTTCAGTTTGTGTTTTTGTCCTGCTAACAAATATTATCAATTGTCGGTCAAAGTAAACTTTCAGGTTAATTAAATATAACTCCACTTCCTGTAGTTGGTGTCAAATAAACCCTCAGGCATGACTTGTATAAAATATACAACCTACTTGCAAATACATTTAAATGTTAATTTTAAGAACAAAAAGGGATGACTTTAAAGCAATCTTCTTTAGGATGACAGTGACACACATTTACATCATGTTTTTGTATGAAAGACATTTAAAAGTCACTGTAGCCTGTAGGATTAACATAACCATAAAGATTGAATCTGTGCCAACTTGTCACTGCCAAATATTACCATTAAGACCTGTCTGTTTACATTTAGTACAATGTCATTGACTTGCATGGGTTACAATTGATATCGTTGGAACTATTGTGGCAGACTACACAGAACTAGAACTGGTTTATGTTTAAGTTATAAATATGTTAATCAGAAAAAAGACAAATTATTTTAATTTGGTCAATGATTTACATCATATTATAATCACATTTGATAGCAGGGTTTTCACTTGTTTACAAATCCCAGAAGTCAATAATCTCAAAATTTAATGAGTCAAATTTAATTATTAAAATGTGATCACATGGATATCAATTAAAACAGAATCCTGCTTTTTGATGCAAGCATTTTACAATTGTCTTACTTTTGACTCCTGCAAATTAGTAGTTGCAATAATTCAACTCTCAGCTTTATAACCCAAAGGGTCCCAGAGCCGCCACAGCAAAAATTGTCAAAGGCTCTGGGAGTCCGTTTATATGGACAAGCAAATTATCTGCCTTGCATCATTTTAATGCAAATGTTATTAAGATTAGAAGCATAAACAAAATAATCCTGGAATTAAGTATTATGAGCCCTAAATATCACATTTGACCCCTGACAATATTATGCACAGGGTCATTTGATGCCTGGTTTTCAAAATCTATTGAAATCACTGGATTATAAAGTAGTCACGTCCTTACTAATGTACAAGTAAAGTGAATTTTAAAATGAAACACATAAAACATGAATTCAAAGACTGGTATTTGTTAATTTTGCTCAAAGCCAGCCAATTGTAATTAAACATGTAATACATAGTCATACATCTTTAAAAATAATAATATTACAAGATTATAAACATACCCATTTGTTGTTGATTTTGTTCAAATATATTAGTGAGTCATTTTAGAATTTGAAGCGGAGAATAACTTAATGACTAAATCAAATTACAAAATGTGAAGTCCCTTAGATATCTAAAAATATGTTTCCTTTCGATTTAACCAAAACTTTAAGCCTGTAAATTTACTTAAACATTATGAAAATGTTCCATCATTTACTATGAAAATGTTAGAAGTTAATTAAAATTATGTATTCAAGATGACCCTGTCTGTCAGTCAACAAGACAACAAGAAAAAAAAATCATCAACTACTCTTTATTACATGTTCATTCTGTACCCTTGTACCCTGCAATGGCAATTTAAATGACATAATGCATTAGAAAATACACATGAAAACAACAACAACAAAACACTCTTATCGTAATTTCCTCACAAACACTTGCACTGAAGAAGTTATTTGTTAACGAGGTTCAGACTTCAATGAGACATAAAATACTGTCAGTAGACTAGAATCAAGAGTAAAGTCTTGACCACGCATTATTGTTTATATCTCCGTACAATATGATTGGTCCGTCACTGAAGGGTGCAGAAAATACTTGCAAGGTATGCAGGAACAATCCTTTAAGTTCCTAAAGTAAAGTTTATTTTACTGTAATGCATCGCTGTTTCAGTGTGATCGGCATTGATGGTTCCTTCATTGCAATGTTGCTATGGGAAGAATCACTTTCATTTCTTACATGTCCAATCTTACTTCCGTTGCTTTCCTGTGTTTCGACCAGTTCCTTCTGTGTTCCGTTGCTTTCCTGTGTTTCGACCAGTTCCTTCTGTGTTCTGTTGCTTTCCTGTGTTTCGACCAGTTCCTTCTGTGTTCTGTTGCTTTCCTGTATTTCAACAGCCTTCTGAGCCTTCTTGGAAGAGTCAATGAGCTCATCAACCTGGCTATCAACGACGGAGAGAGCTATTCCAAACTGTGCTGCGTAGTACGTCACCATGATTATCGGGTGTGCATAGGGAATCTGAAACTTGAACCGGTCAATGGCCAGTGTGACATCTGAAATCACGAACGCCAAGGCTCCAAAGCATCCAGACAGCTTGGTCCACTTAATCACGAGATCACCAAAGAACTGAACTCTGGCCACTGCGCGCCATGCCATGGTGCATATCACAGCGATGTAAGCTGCCACCATGTAAAGCATTATTCCATGTAGGGCAGTGCTGAGGTACCAATACACCAGGGACCCAAGTCCAAGCACTACTGCCCCTGCATACGGGTTAAACGGCTTCCATCCGAAGGCTCTTGCATAGCAAATCTGGGCAATAGCAAAGCAGGCAATTCCAAGCTCAAAATATTTCTTCGCCCACACAAGACATGCATCTCCCAGGCAAGAGAATATGAGCCCAATGAGGATTCGTCTTGAATAGCGGTAGTACTCGGTGATGTTCATCCCATTTAAGAGAACGAACAGAATCAGTGAAATAATTGGAAGACATTTCACAATGCAGAAGAACCAGGGTGCGGTAGTTTCTGCTGCTGGTGTATCAGCGAATAGCACAAAGAAAATTGTGCAGGTCTTGAAGAATGGAACCAATTTAGGTCCACAACTCTTCAACTGAAAAAGAATATCAATAGTTCATGTGTTTACCTGGCAGTCAGAAACTTTTACACCAAAATGAAATGAAAATGGCAGGGGTTCACTAGCTTTTTTGGGAAAAGGAGTCTAGTCAAATTGGATTTTTTAAATCGATGAAATGGCAAATTTGGGAATTTTTTATAAACAAAATGGACCAAATAGGGATTATTTTTTCAACAAATGTTGAAACATGGGAAAAATGCACTTCATATTCGTGGTTAGATGTTTATGCAATAACATTGAGATATAATAATCAAAATACATTTCTTTCTAAAAAAAAAATTAAATTGGGATTTTTTTTTACAATTTAGGTTTGGGAAAACGGGACCGTTTGCTTTGAGATTGGGTCCGTTTTACGGCCTTTTTAAAAAGCAGAAAAAAACTGAATGGGCAAATTTTGGTAATAAACTCAACCAATTTAATTGGTAACATAGCTTTGTATTACACTAAAACATTATCTTCAAGCAAGTTTGGAGATGACAGAATAAGAGACACATGATCATGATAAAATACAGATAAAACGTTTAATTTAAATTAATTGTACAGGCTTATATTGTGTAATAGCTGTCAAACAAATAGTCTTGTCATAGGATGGTACAAACTTATTAAAACGGAAACAATAATGTTTAAAGTGCAAGCCATTGTCTTCACTTCAGTGTTCTTTGTTACATTTAGCCTAAATTTAATGTCAACAAAACCTGTGTCATGCCGTAAGACAACTTTCAATAATCTGTTTATTTATTATTTAATTAAATACACCATCAAATAACATTACACAATATGTATTGCAGTTTATTCATATCAGGAACATAAACTGCAAGAAATTTGGATCAACACAATACATTAGCATGCGTAAATTGAACTGTGTTTATGCGCAATTATCTGTATGTTTCATTTAATCTGGTTCTTTATACTAATTTTCATTAAAATATTAAAGTCATAACAGAAAAAAATCGTACTTACAACTGTCAGCGGCTTTGTCATGTTGAAAGTTGCAGAAAATATATTATCAATGTCAGAAAAAATAACCTTCCAGACGCACATATGACGATGAGCAGTTTGTTTACTATGTTTATAAATTTTCCTCTGTTCTGTTATAAGTTTATGGATTGGCCGTTATGTGGGTTATAGGGCATGCTTGTATCCAATGGAAATTCAGTTTTCAAGCAAAACAATTATTCGGATATGCTCGGACTTGTGACGATCTACGGAAGTAACAAACGCAGTAATTGGATAATGCTATATCGATTAACCAATCAAAGATTGCGATTAAAACATGCAGCAAAAATGGAAGCTGCCAGGAAAACAAGGAAGTAACTAAACTCATAATTATAATAACTTCAAAGCATGTCATTTTTCGGTTTAGGCCAGAAAATTCCTGGCATTGGAAAGGAACAAGATTTACTTGATGCTGCGCGTGTAGGAAATGTGTCAACAGTGATCAAATTATTGTCTAGCATCAAACATGATAAAGCAAAGAGATCAGCAGTTGATAAATTAACAAGGTAAGACTAAGTGAAAGTCATATCATATACATGTACATTTCACACGAAGTATTAAAACAAAAGAACAGCATTGAGGCACTGCACACAGTTCAACAAATGGTACCAGTCGGATCCAGTAATATCTATCTATCTATCTCATAGAACTGCCTCACGCCTCTCACGAGTATTATGGGCAGGGTGCGCGTTGGCTGTTAGTAAAGTAAAAGAGTAAAAACTGAGAGAGATATCTTTCAGCAAAGTGAGAATTTGTACAATAATAAAGATAGTGATGTTAGGTGATTAAGAGATTTAAAAGTCATATAGTATACAAGGGATAAAAATGGATAAAAACAATTCCCATGGGTTTAATGGCTAAGTTGGGCTACTGCCTGCTTGAAGCTCTCAAGATTAGGCAGCTTGCGATGGGGTGGGGTAACCTGTTCCACAGGACTGTGGTGTGGGGGAAGAAGGAGAACTTGAAATAATCATAACCTGTGTGGACTTGACGGAGACTGAGGGGATGCATGTGTCCGTTTAACCTGGTTGGGACTTCAAGATAGGATGGGAGGGATATGGCCACAAGATGGTGATATACTTTGTAGAAAGTACTATACTTTGTAGAAAAGTACGAGTTTAGCATCTATGCGTCTGTTCTAGAGGGTGCGCCAGTTGAGTGTATTTTGCAGGTGTGTGACACTGGTATAGTGGGAGTAGTCATTTTTAACCCATCTGATTGCTCGCCACTGAATCATTTCTATGTTGTGATTGTTGACCTGAGTGTGTGGTGACCATACGGGGGAAGCATATTCAAGTTGGGGACGTACTAGTGTTTGATATGATAGTGTTTTGACCTTTTCATGTTTTGTCTTGATGTTACGTTTGAGGAATTAACCTAGTGTTTTGTTTGCATTTGTTGTGATCCTGGAGATATGTGTGTTCCAACTTAAATTATGGCAAATGTCAACACCAAGGTATTTTGCGTCCTTAACTGGGGATAAGGTTTGACCGTGGAGCTTGTAGGGGTGCTCAATGGGCTTACGATTCCGTGTGACATGGAGAACCTGGCACTTGCCAGGATTAAACTCCATGTCCCATGATTTTTCCCATTTCTCTAGTTTGCGGAGATCGTTTTGTAGCGTTTGGCAGTCTGCCTCAGATGTCACTGTAAGGTAGATGGCAGTGTCATCCGCAAAAGGGCCTTACTTGGGATGTAACCAGGGAAGGGAGGTCATTGATATATAGAAGGAAGAGGAGAGGGCCGAGGACAGATCCCTGTGGAACTCCAGAGGTAACTGGGACTTGGTCAGACTTAGTGCCATCTACTACGACTGATTGGGATCTGCCAATTAGGAAGGACTGGATCCAGGATATGGTCTGGTCAGAAGCACCATGTTCCTTAAGTTTGTATAGTAATTTGAGGTGGTTGACTTTGTCGAAGGCTTTACTAAAATCAAGAAGGATTAAGTCGGTCTGTTTGCCTGATGCAAGAGTTTTTGCTAAGTCATCGACTAAGCAACTCACAAAATATGGTCAAGGCGTGTCACTCATCATATCCAAATTATCCTCTATTCCTATAACTTTGTGCAGCCTTACAAGTTCATGTTCTTTTTTATGACGTAAACTACTAAGCAACATTCGAACGCACGCGCCCGAAAACTGTTCAACTTTGTAACGCAATTATTTTCGAAGTCGAAAAGAAGTAAATCATGAGGAAAAAACCAGATAAAAACACATTTAATATGATATGAACTTGGAATAATTACATATATTGTCAGTTTTTCTAACCTCGTTCCCATAGAAATCGCCTTAAAAATGTTGAAAATCTTCAAAATTCTTTCACCAGACAGACGCCGCCATGTTTATCAATGTTTTGATCGAAAAATGTTGTGAGGGTGGTTTCCCTTGGAGGCCCGTCTCGAATTTCTAGTGTGCTACCTGTTATGAATACTTGCATTACAATACGATTAAAAATCAATTAACAGTGTTTATGTTTACCAATGTTTTTAAACCCTTCTGTTCAATACAGTTTAATGACGAAAGTCAGCTAAAACAACACATATTTATTAGAAATAAACACATATTCACAAAAACAGACATCAGTTATTATAAACACATGCCAGTGCCGCGCTATGACGTCATCAAACTCAGTGCACGATCTTATAGGGTACTTCTCTGTGATGCATACGACACATGAATACTAAATTGGTGCATGAACATGTGTTGAATATATTGTACCACAAACAACAAGAGCTGTGTTTGTGAAACACAATGCCCCCTACTGCGCTTTGAAGCCTTGTATTTGACCTTTGACCTTGAAGGATGACCTTGACCTTTCACCACTCAAAATGTGCAGCTCCATGAGATACACATGCATGCCAAATATCAAGATGCTATGATCAATATTGCAAAAATTAAGACCAATCTTTAACCTAGGTTAAAGTTTAGGACAAACAGACAGACAGACTGGCCAAAAACAATATATCCCCTTTTTTTTAAGGGGCATAAAAAACATTATTTGTCAGATTGGGTGAAGAATATGGCTGATGTTCTAGTTGTACATAGCAGAAATAAGGTCAGAATGTAATGTAGTAGATACTGCAGGTTAAATTGGAATATGTGCCTTTCCTGAGGTAAATTTTAGCAGGTGTTAGATCTTTTTAGGTCAATGATTTTGAAAGTCAACATTCTTATCCATGATTTCAGGGTTAAACATAAAAGCACATCCAAACAACAATTTCTAGTAAATGCTCAGTCCAGGCTGGTACCGTATAGATCATATGTGACCAGTCAGAATTGTTTAGTGAAGACTATCTTGATTACTTCTCAAGGGTTTGGCCCAGAGCTTAGGGGGGGGGGGACTTTATTGCTTTTAGTAAGCTTACTTAACTGTGTTCAAAAAGCTTGGAGAAATTTATTTTGGTCTTATTGTCAAGTACATTAAAAACCAATACCTGTACAAACCTCCTATTTAAATTTCAGGAAACATAACTTTCAATTCACACCCTTTTAAAATCCAATTAATGCAATGCTGTAAACTGTCTGCTAATTTTCACACCCTCCATCCTTTACTCTCATCTTATTCATTAGTGCACTATGACTGTGCTGGCATTGTTACAATAGTATTGATTGACGCCTTTTCAAATGGTCATGTGGTCATGCTTACAGCTTGAACTCCCATGACATTTGCTCCTTCTCAGCATTCTCATCCAAGACCTTTGATATCACACCTTTACCATTGATTTGGGCACATGTCCAACAGATTTTTGAAAAATAACACCACACCTGTCACATATGTATGGATGTGATTATCAAAGACTTGTTTTTAAACAGGTTAAATTGGTGTTTTGATTGGCAATGAACTTGATATCAAATATCAACTTGTAAATACACAAAGATAATCGACCCCCCCCCCCCAAAAAAAAAAAAAAAAAAAAAAAAAATGAACAAATAATGATACTATTTTTATAAAGGGTGGATGGGTTGTGAATGTAAATATAATATTGTTTTGAATGATATCAGTGCTATAAGTTGTTTATTTTGTTGTTTTCTCTTTATAAGGCTGTTACTTTAGTTAACATTTAAGATAACTCATTACATAATTTTATTTGATTGCACAGAATTCATACTTTAGAACACAATTGAACGGGAAATTTGGGTTTCCAAATTTTACAACAAATGCAACTGGTAGTTAGCGATTTTTTGGTATATATGCATACATTTTGTCTTGTGCAATATTTTATCAGGTCAAGCTAATTTAACCATTTACTTGACCAGTACTCCAGTGGTAAAAAGTCAAACCCTGAACAAAACAAAACTCATCCTTTTATGTGATGCTTGATTTACTGATTTTGATGAGTATGAGCATTCTTGAGATAGCAACAAAATATACTATGAAAATATAACAATTAATATGATCAGGTTGAAGTGTTTAAGCTTAGATAATAGTGTGTACAGTGTAACATGAGTTAACGATTTTAATGTCTGTACTTTTTTAATGCCAATATGGGAGTCTTTAAATCACAAAGCAAAACATAACAACATAATTATGTTACCTTCACACATTAGTTACAAAATTCACATTACCTAGCAAGCTATCCCCTGAGCTATTGCATTTTTCCCGCTTTATTTGTATTCTGTGCAACTATTTTCTTTATTGATTAAGATGAATTAACAGCATTGTGTTATTTAATCTTGAATAATTGATAGAACTGCTACCAAATGAATTGAATAGCTATATGTTCATAAGTGTCTAAAATGAGTTCTTGTAAAGGCTCAAAGAAATGGTATGAAGTATGTGCATGCACTAAAATCATACAAAATAGATTTCAAAAGATGTTTTGATTTCAAAAAATGTTATTTTATTATTTGCCATCTTAAATACTACACTTATTATTACATGTATTTCTTTGACTTTTCAGTTGATTTTATAACACAAGCTGAAAAACTTTAGAAGTGATATTAAATTACTGTGTACAGTATGTTTAGAATTAACTTCCCTTTTCTCATGGGATTGTTCTTAAGTTTTTAGATCGGCTGTTTTTGAAGAAAACCCGAGGTATTGTCATAGCCAGCTTGTCCGCCGTATGCGGCGTCTGAAAACTTTGACATAGGCCTTAACTTTTGGAATATTGAAGATAGCAACTTGATATTTGGCATGCATGTGTATCTCATGGAGCTGCACATTTTGAGTGGTGAAAGGTCAAGGTCATTTTTTAAATTTTTTTTCATGTGTATCTCNATCCCCATTTTGCTAGGTACTTTTTTCCCAAATAGACAGAAAAAGGCCTGGTTTTAATAAATTATTTGTTATAATTGATAAGTCACTTGCTATGTATTAAGATTGTAATATATTTAATGAGGAAACACTCCATACATACATATATTGCTAATGGTCATGTAAATCAACATTAGCCTCGCTTTTGGCAAACATGCGTAAAGTGTTGTCCCAGGTTTTTCCCTAATCACACTTTCCTCCTTAAATGGATTTTCTTTTAGTAGAGACTTTTTAAACAAAAAATCTCATAAAAGCGGAAAGTGTCGTCCCTAATTAGCCTGTGTGGACTGCACATGCAAATCTGGGACAACACTTTATGCACATGCATTAAGCACCTTTTTCCCAGAGTGCGAATTGAATTAAATTTCTATTTCCAGTTTCCTGAAGACCCTGAATGTAAACTGTACTGACAAGAATGGCTACACACCACTGCATCAAGCCGCTGTGAATGGTCACAGGTAAGTTCAGACGGGTTTTGTATTAACCTTTACCGCTTAGATACACATTTTTACGTGTTTTTAGTCCCTTAGAAAATCAAAATTAAACTAGAAATGGCGCGGCAGAGGCCGACGCTTATCCCCACACCGAATGTTTGACCTAGGTGTGCCCCAGGGTTGGTAATGGGGCCATGCATAGTCGAGATTGACCGTATTGTTGTAAGAGAAGTTCAGTATCAATTAGAAGTGAATTGGTGTAGAAATGAAGAAGTTATAGTAAAGGCAATTTTGGGTGGGTGTGACCTATGTGGGCAGGGCGCCCCAGGGTTGGTTATGGGGCCATGCATAGTTGAGATTGACCGTATTGTCATAAGAGAAGTTCAGTATCAATTTGAAGTGAATCGGTGTAGAAATGAAGAAATTATAGTAAAAGGCAATTTTGGGTGGGTGTGGTCTATGTGGGCGGGGCGCCCCAGGGTTGGTAATGGGGCCATGCATAGTTGAGATTGACCGTATTGTCATAAGAGAAGTTGAGTATCAATTTGAAGTGAATCCGTGTAGAAATGAAGAAATTATAGTAAATGGCAATTTTTGGTGGGTGTGGCCTATGTGGGCGGTGCGCCCCAGGGTTGGGAATGGGTCATGCATGGTTGAGATTGTCCGTTTTGTCATAAGAAAGGTCCAGTATCAATTTGAAGTGAATCGGTGTAGAAATAAAGAAGTAAAATAACCTAAAAAAATGAGTGATAATTTCTTACCCGGCCCCACCCCAACCCCCATAACTTTTGACCCAGGGGTCAGATAAAAATTCCAAATAGTGCAGGGTCGCACATATGCTCATAGCTACCATGTGTGTAGGTTTCAAGGTTCTAGTGCTTATAGTGTAGGAGGAGATATTGGCCAGGACGGACGGACAGACAGACAGACGGACGGACGGACGGAGGAGATAACCACAATATCCCCACTTTTTTTAAAAAAAGTGTGGGGATAATTAAAGACCTTTCTTAATTATAGATTCAAGTTTTTAAGGCTTCATTTGCAACACTAAGAAACTGTTGATCAGCAAACAGCATAAAACCTGAACAGCCTGCGAGTAACATGTACCGGCAGACTTTTCTGGTTATATGATAATGCTGGTTGCATATAGCTATTTTCTCTTTGCTACTGATCAAGAAAGGGTAAAATGTCTCTAACAGACACCACGAAACCTGCCAGCATACTTTCAGATTATTGGAGTTTGTTGGACAGAATCTGAACCTCTGTCTGACTATCCTCATGTCTGTCAAGCAATTGTCACGTCTGTAAGTATGTGTGTACTTCAGAGTTTATTGACAGGTCATTGCTTAACCCTTTGAGCGCTGGAACCGGATTTTGAAGGCCTTTGCAAACAGTTTGGATCCAGATGAGACGCCACGTGGCGTCTCATCAGGATCCAAACTGTTTGCTTTTCTGATAGTATTCTGTGAAAAAAATCAAAGAAAATGCTAATTTTAGAAATTTAGCAGACAACATTTTAGCAGAAGACAAATTTCCCAGCATGCAAAGGGTTAGTCTTCACAGCAACATTATGTGCATACCTGCCCCTGTGACCTTTCAGGGGAAAATATTAAATTTGGAGACAAAGTAGGTCAAATTTCTGTCTGGGTATATGCAAAAGAAATAAATTAGATTAACAATTTTGGAAAATTGAAAAACCTGCATGACCAAAAGGAATAATGAATATTTCTATGTAAATGTTTTTCATTCTACATTTAATGCAGTAAACACTGAATTTTACAAAATGCAAAAGAAATCTTTATGATATTAACAAACTAATTTCTCATAAAAAGTGCTAAACGTTTTGCTCATGGTGAGCTATTGTGATCACGCTATGTCCTGCATCTGTCTTCGTCCGGCTTATGTTGTGAGGTGTGTTGTGTGTGTGTCGTCATCTTTTAGCTCGTTACCACTGTCGAGGCTACATTTAAACTCTTGATGAAACTTGGTCGGAATGTTTATCTCGACAATATCTAGGCCGAGTTCTAATCTTGGTCAAGTGCGTCAAAAATTAGGTTGAATCTTGTTACCACTCTTGAGGCAAAATTTATGACTCAATCTTTATGAAACTTGGTCAGAATGTTTATCTGGACAATATTCAGGCAGAGTTTGAATCTGGGTAATGTGCTTCCAAAAACTATAGGTCCCAAGGTCAAATCTTAGAAAAACATTGTTACCACTCTAGAGGCCACAATAATGACTCAATCTTAATCAAACTTGGTTAGAATGTTCATTCTGACTTAATCTAGGCCCATTTTCAATCAGATTTTGAATCTGGGTCACTTTTGTCAAAAAAAGTAGATCAACAGGTCAAATGTAATTATGTTAGAAAAACTTTGTTATCACTTAAGAGGCCATATCTATCACTCAATCAAAAGGAAACTTGGTCAGAATGTTTATTTATACAATATCTTGTTCCAATCTGTGTCACACTTGTCCAAAAACTAGGTTACCAGGTCAAATTTTAGAAAAAAACTTTGACCTTTCTAGGGGCAACATTTATAACTACAACTTGATGAAACTTGGTCAGTATGTTTATTTTGATAATATGAAGACACTGTTTGAATCTGAGTCGAGTGTGGTGAACAACTAGATGACCTGGTCCAGTGTTCAGCAATTGGTGTCCGTGAACTCAGGTGGGCGCTTAAGGGCCATCATGGCACTTTCATTTAAGGTCACATTGATCAATGTACACTGTAAGGTATTGCTTTCTTGTTTAGAAAATCGAGTTTAGGTGACGGATTGATATGCCGTTACAGCTTCATGCAAAGCTGACAGTTACTGACTTTATCCCATATTTACTGTATTTGTTGTTAGGTGATAATTTTATAAGTTGTGAAAAGTATTAAACCTTAAGTATAACCATTACTTGCAGAAAGGCTTAAAATATAAGAACTAACTAACAATAATATTTTTAACACTCTTGTTATGAAATCCTTTCTGTTTTAGCAAAACATAATAATCAGAAATGTTAAAACACTGTCACTAAAGAGAGCATGCTTTATATACATGAGTGCATTAACAGCCTGCTTTGTCACAGGTTTCTTCATTCACATTAACATAAAATTAATGAGCTAAATGTGACAACTGTGTATGAAGGTAAATAAATCCTATTTTATTTTATGCTTTCCGTTGGTTTATAGAGAAATAACATTGAATTAAAACTGATAATTAACTGTTTTTAACAATGAAAAATAACAGTGAAAATTATTGATAATTTTCACTTTTTCCCTGTTAAATGATGTCGTTTTCTGACGTCATGAGGTCATTTTTCCAGCAAAATTCGGTAGAATATTGATTTTAATTGACTCGTGATCATAGAAAACATATATTATCTATGATCACTTCTCATAAAATCATTATTCCCCGAATCCAACAAATATCCTCTATTTCATCATTATTCCACCGAATCCAACAAATATCCTCTATTTCATCATTATTCCACCGAATCCAACAAATATCCTCTATTTCATCTAACCAAGTTACTTGAACTTTGGAGAGTTATCAGGTTGTTGCCTTGAGCAAGATAAAATGACCAGTGTCATGCAAAAGTGGGTCTTATGCCACATGTGGCCAGGTATGCTCATGCCCAGCCTGCAAAATGGCACAATCTGGTCAGGAGTTAAGCTGTCCTCTATAAAATATCACAAGGTTTTGTGGGCTCATTAGCAGACATGGTAGCCCCTGACCAGACTGCACCGATGTGCAGGTCAGACTGGAACTACACTGGCTGCATATGGCATAAGACCCATTTTTGCATAATGTGGCTCAAATGACAATGTCATGTAGCTCGCTAATATTAACCTGGCAGTGACCTTCATGCATGAATATGTGAAAGGACCGTTTTTCGAAGTACAAATAAATTTCTGCATTGGAAGTGATTTTAATTAATTGAAGCGTACCTCACTACGTTCATGTATACTGTTAAGCTCTCATTTAACTTGTGCAAAACGTGCTTATACAAAAACGTAATGCAAATATAAGAAACAATCAATGTATAAATTTTATGCCAATGTTCACAAGCGCCAGGTCAATTTTGTTGAGCTATACAAGGTACAAAGGGTGAGGAAAGTAAGATAGTCCATGTATTTGTACGATGAATTTATTATCTGACAGAAATCTGTGTGTTGAAAATGTTGTTCGTAGCCTAAATACATTTTCTTCATAAAATATTTTGATTAATAGCAATTGGCAACATTCAGCAATAATAAACACATAGCTTTTTTAATGTGATGATGCATGTTTTGTGTGAATATTACACTGAAGAATTTTTTTATTTTTTTACAGGCAAATTGAAACTCATTGGGAGGGTCCTAAAATAAACCCTTGTGCTTAGTTAAGAGGAAAAACGGATGCTCACTGCATGTAATAGCTGTAACTCTGAACTTGTGATGTCTATTTAAACTTCAAGGATATACAGTACAGGCAATGTGTACTTGGACAAACGCCACTCGTCGCTGAGTTCATTTTACGGTGTTCGCTTACCAAACGACCCCTGCGATGGGTGTTCAGATCAAATATTCGCGGGGGCCGTTTTCCATAAGGTGGACACCGCGAATCACCGCGGACCCATAATATCTACCGCGGTGTTCATCGTGTTCGCTAGAAATAAAATAATTGAACATAAACGTAGGTCGGTACCAATTTGCAGAAAGAATCTACCGTGCGTTTGAATGTTATAGGTGTCATTTGGTGTCTAAAAAATTAACAACGATTACGAACAATCACAATCGATTACCGCATACATGCAAAAATTCCCGTCTCTGTCCATTACCCGATAATCCCGAGATTTCCGATTTCATGCAAATTCTGGTCAATGTTGACGATAAAAGTGTGATAGAAATGCAAAAATCACAAACGTTCGCCATATCTCTAAACTATCAAATGAATTTCGGCATATGTTTCTATTTAAAGATTTGATGAAATAAGCGCCCAATCAGAACAGGTGTATTCCAACATTCGTAAATCACCTGACGCCTAGTGCGCGCGTTGTGTAGAGTTCATGTTCTGTTACAAATTGTAGCCACAAATAAATACATGTATATATGCCCATGATATTTTCATTTTCTTTGTTCTGAACCATAAAAAGCGCGCGAAAATTGGCGTGGGTGTATTTATTTTTTACACAAAATCTTCGTAGCGCAGACAACATTGGGATCTTTTAATTTCGATTTAAAGTTTCGTAGTGAATTTCTTCTCAAGTACCGGGGTAGCTCGCGAATGATTTGGAATTGACATTTCATCTGAATAAAATAAAAATCAAACACGCTGTAACACGCTATATTTAGATTTCATGCAACATGTACAAGTCATTTTCTGGAAATCGGGAGAAATGAAACCCAATTTTGTGAAAACAAAAAGGGCAATTGCATTGATTAACACCATAAAAGTTAATCGTATTGATCATCTAAACGCTTAGTTTTAGTTTCCGACTTAACGTACTGCCCGAGTTTAAGTACGCATAAATGTGCACATAATATCTACATGTACATGAAGTATATGATTTTATTTTGTACATGTACATGTACATTTAAAACGCGTGAATGACCCTCGCAGACAGGTGTTTACGGTGGCTGCGCAGCATCGCGGTGATCACGGGTGTTCCCGTTAACGATAGCGTGCAATCGCGGCGATTTCGGGTGTTCGCCGAACACCGCGGTCAGTAGCGTGTCCGCCCCCCGCGAAATGTCACCCATCGGGAAAATTGAACACCGCGGACACGCGTTTTTGTCCAAGTACACGTTGCCTGTACTGTATAATGTCTACTCAGGTGCAAGGCCAACAAAAAATGTGAAATCATTATTAGCTGAGTGAGAAAACCCTGGTGACTGCCATGCTTGAAGTAAGGTACCAACACAGGCTAATCAGCGACGACACTTTCCAAATTAATGGTATTTTTCGGTTAAAGGAAGTCGCTTCCTAGCAAAAATCCAGTTTACGCAGAAAGTGTCATTCCTGATTAGCCTGTGCAAACTGGGACACCACTTTAATCACATGCATTGAACCCGTTTTCCCTGAACAAGGCCCATTTTGATTATGTTGTTTATGTTTATAGGGACATAGTAGAGGCCTTGTCTATGTTTACAGGCACATAGTAGAGACTCTGTTTATATAGGGACATAGTAGAGGCTCTGTTTATGTTAACAGGGACATAGTAGAGGATCTGTTTATGTTTATAGGGGGCATAGTAGAAACTCTGTTTATGTTTACAGGGACATAGTAGAGGCTCTGTTAATGTTTATAGGGACATAGTAGAGGCTCTGTTTATGTTTATAGGGACATAGTAGAGGCTCTTCTGAAGGCAGAGGCTGAGCCTGGTCTCGAGGACAACCAGGGCTGCACGCCCGTGCATCTCGCAGCATGGAGTGGGAACCCAGAAATTGTCATGCAGCTCCTCAATGCTGGGAACCAGCCTGAGTCAGTGGTGGAACCAGTACAGGTGAACCATCAGGTGAGTCCATCGTGGTTTCGGTACAGGTGAACCATCAGGTGAGTCCATCTTGGAACCGGTACAGGTGAACTACCAGGTGAGTCCGTGCTGAAACCAGTACAGGTCAACCACCAAGTGAGTCCGTGCTGGAACCAGTACAGGTCAACCACCAGGTGAGTCTGTGGTGAAAACGGTACAGGTCAACCACCAGGTAAGTCCGTGGTGAAACCGGTACAGGTAAACCACCAGGTGAGTCCATCATGGAAGCGGTACAGGTAAACCACCAGGTGAGTCCATCGTGGAACAAGTACAGGTCAATCTCCAAGTGAGTCTGTGGTGGAACCAGTACAGGTAAACCACCAGGTGAGTCCTTGGTGGAACCGGTACAGGTCAACCACCAGGTGAGTCCGTGGTTGAACCGGTACAGGTGAACCACCAGGTGAGTCTATCGTGGAAATGGTACTGATCAACCACCAGGTGAGTCTGTGGTGGAACCGGTACAAGTCAACTGCCAGGTGAGTCTGTAGTGGAACTGGTACAGGTCAACCATCAGGTGAGTCTGTGGTGGAACCAGTACAGGTGAACCACCAGGTGAGTCCATCATGGAACCAGTACTGGTTAACCACCAGGTGAGTCTGTGGTGGAACCGGTTCAGGTCAACCACTAGGTGAGTCCATGGTGGAACTGGTACAGGTGAACCACCAGGTGAGTCTGTGGTGGAAACCGGTACAGGTGAACCACCAGGTGAGTCTGTGGTGGAACTGGTACAGGTGAACCACCAGGTGAGTCTGTGGTGGAATCGGTACAGGTGAACCACCAGGTAAGTCCATGGTGGAACCGGAACAGGTGAACAACCAGGTGAGTCTGTGGTGGAACCAGTACAGGTCAATCACCAGGTGAGTCCTTGGTGGAACCAGTACAGGTGAACAACCAGGTGAGTCCATGGTGGAACTGGTACAGATCAACCACCAGGTGAGTCCGTGGTGGAACCGGTACAGGTGAACCACCAGGTGAGTCCGTGGTGGAACCAGTATAGGTGAACCACCATGTAAGTCCATGGTGGAACTGGTACAAATGAACCACCAGGTGAGTCTGTGGTGGAACTCGTACAGGTGAACCACCATGTAAGTCCATGGTGGAACCAGTACAGGTAAACCACCAGGTAAGTCCGTGGTGGAACCGGTACAGGTGAACCACCAGGTGAGTCCATCATGGAACCAGTACAGGTGAACCACCAGGTGAGTCCATCATGGAACCGGTACAGATGAACCACCAGGTGAGTCCATCATGGAACTGGTACAGTTGAACCACCAGGTGAGTCCATCATGGAACCGGTACAGGTGAACCACTAGGTAAGTCCATCATGGAACTGGTACAGGTAAACCACCAGGTGAGTCCATCATGGAACCGGTACAGGTGAACCAGCAGGTGAGTCCATCATGGAACCGGTACAGGTGAACCACCAGGTGAGTCCATCATGGAACCGGTACAGGTGAACCACCAGGTGAGTCCATCATGGAACCGGTACAGGTCAACCACCAGTCCGCACAGACTAACCAGAGCGACAATTTTAGCCTAGATTGTATTTTTGTTTAGAAGAGACTTCATTTAAAAGTAAAATACTATAAAAGCGGAAAGTGTCATCCAATATAAGCCTGGTGAGACTGCACAGGCTTATCTTGGACAATACTTTACACGGATGTATTAAGCCCTGTTTTCCCAGAGCAAGGCTCATTTCCCGGTAAGTATTTCATACTACTGTATGATGTAGATCAATCTAACTTGGTTGTTTCGCTAAGTTTATTACTTTATGATCAAGAACAATCTCGATTGCTTTTTCACAAAGTTTTTCTCAAATATAATGTTATCATGCAGACATCAAATAGGAAAATGTTGAAAGTGGAAACTTATATTTCCATGTTTTAATTATATATATACATACCTATAACAATAGAGTGTTATCAATTTCACAGAATATTGCATGTAATTTATCATATTAATACCAGGAATTTATAAATTTAGTTTTCTTTTTAGCTATGTGTTTAATTCGTTATTATGTCTATCAGCATAAAAAATGTTGCAAAAAGATGTAACATAATCAGTAAGTGGTGTCAATGTTCAAGATGACTTGTTCAAAAACTTCCTAGTACATGTATGTATGTATCATTTACACTTCAAACTACATGTACTTTGCCATTTATAAAAGGTTGACTCATGAACATTATCTAAAAAATAATGATAACTGATCTTCAGTTTGATGTGGATTTCACAGGCAGATGCAATAACTTGTTGGTCAAAGGACAAAATCGTTTTACAAATATTTTACTGCCAGTTTTCATGCATTATGAAATCATGTCATTTTACAATTGATTAACTGCGAATTTTCATGAATTATGGAATCCTGTCTGACTCATTTATTCAAAAGATAATTGGGTAAACCATTGGGAGTGTAACTACCCTTGGCTGATGATGTGTATTGATATAATTTGATAATACAGATATTTAACATTTGTGGTTAACATTTATGTTGACAAGTGGTATCAGACAATCAGTGATGTGTAACCAGGTTTTATAAATTGAGTTTGAAAGCAAAGATTGTAATGTTTTGAAAGTGTCATATCTAAAATGAGTCATTATATTAAACTTATTTCAAGTGACACCTCATTCTACAGTACAGCCCATGCGGAACAAACATATTTCGCGATCCGCGGCGTCAAGGCGCAACGAGTCGATGCTGAGTCAGTTCGCGGTGGCAAGCGGCATTTTGCCGCGATGCTTCGCATCTGTCCACCGCGACATGCCGAGGCAAGCCGCGATATGACGCCGAGTCGATGCGCATCATAAAATAAAAATCTTTTAAAAATGATTAGTAAGTCAATACATTTTAAAAGACCAATGTACCTACCACACGAATCGGTTTGAACAGTGTACTCCACCACGAAAAAATCATGGACAGTAACTTAAGAGACTGATGATAGCAACCTGGTGTAATCCTCCTGGAAATTGTGCTTTTCATGCATAATATTATCAAAATATTGTTTCGACACGTAAAGCGTTTTAACACATTAATATTGAATTCATTACACATATAATGCAAATATAAATGTTTTGTTGAATTCCCAAATGCGAATAATAATTTGTAATCCGAAACACACTTCCAATGTTTATGTTTACGCGAGGGTTACAAGTTCTAGCATCAAATATACAGTCCTCATGTATATTTCGTGTTTTTCCTTTCCGACAAAAAGCGCGCGAAAATTATGCGGTAATGTACAACATCACACTATATGCATGGAAAGCGTGCATGTTTTCATTTTTGGATTAAAACTTGGTAGCGCAGAGATGTTGATTTTGGTTAAAAGTTTCGTTGGTCTTTTAAACACAATTATATCATGAACAATTTGCAATTTCATCTAAATTAATTTCAAATCAAACATGACGTATCTTTGTCGTCACAGTCTATATTATATGTTACAATAATACGATTAATAAGACAATTTAAATAAAACAAATAAATGGTTTGTTATAAAAAAAAATAAAAAATTTGTAGAACAATTCAGGATTGTTAGCAGATATAAAAGGAATATCTCCTTTTCCAAATTTCACCATGTATTTCACAACCATGCATATGACAGTTTTTTTTTGTCTTTTTAGACGCCGAGGATAAAAAGGAAACCGAGCTCGCACCTAGCTATGTGCTCCCTACCTGAAGGAGTGATAATTGCGTGTTGTTTATGCTTTTATCAGTTTGAAGCCATGACGAACCCATAATTGATTGTAATAATTGCATCATATATGTCTACATGTGGAATTTTATATTGAAACATTAGGCGGAGACCATTTTGATTTGTCGGCATTTAGTTTCATTTCAGACTCCATGCAGTTTTCAGATCATAATCTCTGTCATTTATTGCTCGTACTTGTTAGTTCTGAACACGTGTTCTACTGAAAATAGCCATAGGGATTGTGTTTTATGGCCCAAACAAGCACACAGTGGATACGACCCGTGTTTTTGATCCCTAAATGTAAGATAAGCACGTGCACTATTAATTATTATGTTGGTCAGTATAAAAGTTCTACCCAAAGCCGCCGACTGCGTCTTTGTTTTATTGCCCAATCAAGCCCCGAACATCCAATATCCTGTGAATTATGACACACAAACTTTAGATAAGCTGTCAATACAATGATTTTATAAGTCAGTAAACATATCGAAGTACCGGTAGCTCACACAGTTAATTCCCGTTTATAATCTCTGAAACAAGACTTGCTTCAAACATTTAAAATAACGATATTTATTTTAAAAAAGAATTTGCTAAAAACAAATGAGAACCAAACCAACATACACCATACACAGACGACACAAAATATATATTTTTTTGACAATTAAAATAGAAATAAATTGTAAAATACAAAAAATGACTTGTACATGTTGCACGATATCTAAATATAAATTAAGTTGTTTATTGGTCGTCGCCAACGAATATGAATTGTACAGGATGCTTTTTTGTGCAATCAGTATACAGTACAATAATTGTTTCAATAATGAACAAACTAAAAGAGTGTAACAACAACGATACAGCGTGTTTGATTTTTATTTTATTTAAAGGAAATGGGAATGCCAAATAATTCGCAAGATAACCCGGTACTTTAGTTGAAGTTCACTACTAAACTTTTAATGGAAATTAAAAGATCCCAATGTTGTCTGCGCTACAAAGTTTTTATAAAGAAATAATTACAGCCACGCCAATTTTTGGCGCGCTTTTTATTTTGTAGGAAACATTAATTCACGAAATACACATGTACGTGTGCACTTCTAGTATTTATTTGTGGCAAGAATTTGTAACAGAACATGAACTGTACACGATGCGCGCGCACCACGTAAGGTGACTTAAGCATTTCCTGATTGGGCTCTTATTTCATCAAATCTTTAAATAGAAACATATGCCGTAATTCATTTGATTCTTTAGAAAAAATGGAGAAAGTTTGTGTTAAAATGAAATTTTGAGCACTGTTTTCGTCAATATTTACCAGAGTTGATTTTAAAAATGGAAATCGGGCATATACGGGATTATCATTGTTTTGACAGATGACATCCGATGGTAATTGTATGAAGTGTGCAGAGAAGCTGGCGAAATGTTAACACAATCGGGCACAAGTAAACATATCAGCGTATTATCTGTATCTGTTTCTTATTTTCGTTAATTTGAAAATTATTTAATATTTGTTATAGTATACAATCAATATTTGTAAATATTTATACTCGGCGAATCGCCATGTGTAAAGACCAGCGTGATTCCGAGAATCGCTGCCAAGGCAGAAACGGACCCAGCGAATTATCGCCGAGTGCCTCGGCAAGATGCCGCGTGAATACTCGTTGCGGACGCGGCGAAACTTCGCAAACAAAAGAATCTGTCCGCAGCGTAGCCGCGGACTTTGTTTGTTCCGCGTGGGCTGTACTGTAGTTGCTGACTTTGAGTTGTACACTGGAAGCTCCCCAATGTTCAAACCCACCTTTTAGGAAACAAAGACCCTAAGGACATTTCGCAGGCTAATAAAGGAGGACACTTTCCCCTTCACTGGATCAATTTTTATGCCCCCCGGTAGGGTGGCATATAGCAGTTGAAATGTCAGTCCGTCAGTCTGTCCGTCCGTCCGAAAACTTTAACATTGGCCATAACTTTTGCAATATTGAAGATAGCAACTTGATATTTGGCATGCATGTGTATCTCATGGAGCTGCACATTTTGAGTGGTGAAAGGTCAAGGTCATCCTTCAAGGTCAAAGGTCAAAAAACTAAATCCAAGGGAACTAACAAGCTTTAAAGGGAGATAATTTCTATACCTGCCAAATGATAAAAAGAAATTTTATTTCAAAGTGACGCAGTAAAAGTCCAACTAAACAAAATAAGACAAATATAAAATTGTTTAGGAAGGACAATTTTAATTTCTAGTACAATATCAATAACATGTATTTATTTTATGGTGGTACATGAAAACTTGGGAATCTTTCCATGGATTCATGAATATGTAACTTGATAAAATGTACACTCTTGGGAAGAAAAACTTAATTTGCAATTAACTTCCTCCAATTGCAAAGGTTTTTTATGTTACAAGGGTCGCAATAAAAGACAATATAAATATTTTTTCATAGACTTTTAAAACTTAGAATTCTCAAATGTGTATCATGCAGAGATTTAGAAGTAGAAAAACGGTACCAATCAAAAAAGCAAAATAGCTCCGCTAACACAGAATTTGAGATTGCGATTGTGAATGGGAGACAGTGTCATCTTGCCACCAGAATTCTTAAATTTGAAACCTACTCTTATGAAGTTTGAATGATGTTTCTAAAAAGATGTTGGCTTTACCCAGCAAACTGCCTCATCACTGTCTCAGAAAGCTGATTGAATACGTGTAAACTGATAAAGATTTATGGATTTATTAATTAATTAGTTTATTTATTGATCTTTCTCAGAAGACACTGGCTTTACCCAGGAAACTGACTCAACAGTGTCTCAGGAAGCTTGAAGAAAACATGTAATTTATGGATTGGTTGATTAATGGATAAGTGAATTGGTTAAAACATATTAAGATTGATCGATTGATTTCAGAATAAGAATGGTGACACGGCTCTTCACAGCGCTGCCCAGTACGGACATGTGGCAGTGGTGGATGTCCTTCTGCAGGTGAGTGCGTAAATAAATGGGCCGCGCTCTGAGAAAAGGGGCTTTTATGCATATGCGTTAAGTGTCGTCCCAGATTAGCCTGTGCAGTCCACACAGGCTAATCAGGGACAACAATTTCCGCTTCAATTATATTTTTCGTCTCTTCTTAGCAAAAATACAGTTTAGGCAGAAAGTGTTGTCCCTGATCAGCCTGTGCGGACTGGACTGCACAGGCTAATCTGGGACAACACTTTTTTTGCACATGCAGTTAACCCCATTTTCACAGAGCGAGGCTCATATATAAATGTAAGGACTTGTTTAGTATAGAGCTGTCACTGAAGCTCAGTTGTTGATACACAGGGCCTGTGGGGCCGCTCACCTGGCCAATATTGATTGGTGGTAAGTGTAGTAGACTGTGAGGCCGCTCACCTGGCCAATATTGATTGGTGGTAAGTGTAGTAGACAGATGGGACTTCCTTTGGGTACCCCGGTCTATCCCCCCACCCCACACCAAGCCAAAAGACCACATCCAAATTTGATATCTTTCAGCAAAAATAATAAACTGGAAATTACAGAGCTATAATTCAAACTTCAATATACTCACACTCGGTGTTGAATGAAGATGTGTTTATAAAGCGAGGCTTAGAATAAATGATACATGATCCTTGGGCAGTTGTTTATCATGCTCAACAAATAAATTTTCTTTTATCAATGCTTAGTTGGTGTTATATATATCCAATCATTTTCTGTCTTAATTTTTAGAAAAAAACAACAACAATACAACTTTATGGTTGGAAAATATAATAATACAACTCCATAAACAACAAAAAATACATTTTTTTTTTGCAAAAAAATCATGTTTTCAGGTTTAACTAAAATATATTTTGTCATATTTCTTGTTATGGTTAAATGAAATATATTGAATATAATATCAGTCATTACTAAGTTTTTTAACATCTAAGAGATTGTCAGGAGTGTTTGAAACTTTAATATAAAAATGTGCACTGTTATATCTGTAAGATCTGTTATATCACAGTTTGTGTGGTGCATAGATCACAAGCACGATATACCTGGATCAAAATATATATTTTTTTGCTATTAACCCTTTGAGCGCTGGAGCCGGATTTTGAAGGCCTTTGCAAACAGTTTGGATCCAGATGAGACGCCACAAAACGTGTCGTCTCATCAGGATCCAAACTGTTTGCTATTCCTTTAGTGGTCTTTGAAAAAAAGTGAAGAAAATGTTGATTTTAGAAATTCAGCAGACGACATTTTAGCAGACGACAAATTTCCCAGCATGCAAAGGGTAAATGTACATAGATCTGTATGTTAATTCTATCCTATTTTTGCAATATCAAAACGTTATGTAATTTTCTAATCTTAAAAGCGTTTTAACATCCATTGTTTGTTATATCTATTTGTTTAATATTCCATTTTGTATAATAATATTGAATATTATAACTTGTAATACATTTGAAATAATGTTTTATTTATTTGAAATTCAAAAATACTTTCTGAATTTTACTGGATTTATTTATGAAAGTTGAGATGATTAGCCATGTATTGATCATTGCAAAATAAGACAAAGCGATATTATTACTCAACAAAAATTGTCCTATATTCACTGAAGAAATCAAAATGAACACTATGGTCACGTGTTAACCAATACATATCATACAACCCCCTACCCCACACACACACACAAAAAAGAAAAAAAAAGAAGACCCAATACATTTTCAGCCACACTAAGGTGATGTATTAACCTATAATGTATTAACCGAAAAAATATCATAAATTTAAAACCCCGTTCATTTTCAGAAGTCCGCCAACCCAACAATCCGCAACATTGAGAATGCCTCGCCGCTTGACCTGGCTGCCCAATATGGCCGCCTGGACGTCGTGAAGCGTCTGCTGATATCGCATCCAGAGCTGGCCAATCGTCCGTCAGGTGTGCAGTCCCCACTTCACCTTGCGTCTCGCAATGGACATACAGACGTTGTCAGCCACCTGTTGGATAATAAGTTTGATATCCAGGCAAAGGTACACAGAGTTTAGTTTAAACTTACTGATTTAGCCTTATGTAGATGATTAAAAAAAATTAACAGTCGAGCCTTGTTATTTCAAAGTCACCGGGACTAAGAAAGATACTTCAACATAAGGATTAAAGATTCAAAGTCTGATTTGCTGGTTTTTCTGTATTAGATTTTTTTTCCTTCCATTTTGGCATTAAAAAAACAGATGATCGTTATACATGTTTGTGTGTTATACGGGTTAAAGAACGGTATTCAAATTAAACATTTATATCTAATCTGTATAACAATCCTATATAGCATGTCCAATTGTAGACAGTTGTTTGTCTCCTTTTAACTCAATGTGTTTGGAAGTTTTAAATGTCTATAAAGGCAACATTTTTGAATGAACATTATTTTCTTTGATTTTAGTTTGATTTCCTTATGTTATTTTTATTTAAAAAAAAATGTTGTTGGAATAAGCAATAATGAAAAAATGCAATGTTTGAATTAAACACCAAATTACTAATTAAATTAAGAAGATAAAATTTGGACGTTAAAATATTTCGAAATAACAAGAAATTCTGATTGATGGTGTTTGAAATAACCATGGTCTACTGTACTGATAGATGGTGTTTGAAATAACCATGGTCTACTGTACTGATTGATGGTGTTTGAAATAACCATGGTCTACATAACCATGGTCTACATAACCATGGTCTACATAACCATGGTCTACATAACCATGGTCTACTGTAGCCAAAGCTAGAGAAGTTGGTGGTAACTAAGTGGAAAATGGTCAGTACAGAGATAAGGAGGTCCAGTGTTTGATCACCTGAACTCAAGATCTTCCTCAAACACACCAAGTTCTGGTTCTTCTCAGGAAACGGAAAAACGAGTGTGTAAATGAGCAGACAGCAAAGGCTTATCTGGGACGACACTTTACGCACCTGCATTAAGCTGTGTTCTCCAAGAGGGAGGCTCATTTTGTTCTGTATTTCCAGACAGAGTACGGTACTGCCCTGCACGAGGCCGCGCAGCATGGGAAGCTGGACTGTGTCCGTCTGCTGCTACAGTGTGGGGTTGACGTGAACGTGCGGGACATTAGACAGAAGACAGCCCTCGAGCTGGTCATGCAGCAGAAGTCGTTCACTGAGATCACAAAGGCCATTGCGGGTAACTTTTTTTTCTTTTGGCTAACTTGTCGGAACACTTTCACTAACGCTGTCCCTGGGAATTGTGCATGTATTCTATGTAACGTAGGACCAAATGCGTGTATTTAATGATAGTCCCAGGACTGCACTACTCTGCCAAAATATGCAAAAATTAAGCCATATTCTTGTTTTTGTGTGTGTGGAAAGTAATATAAATAACTAATAAACAAACCATGTTCTTGAAAAACTGGGCTTAATGCATGTGCGTAAAGTTTTATCCCTGATTAGCCTGTGCAGTTTGCTTTTATGGAATTTTTTGCTTACAGGATTTTTTTTTACACAAACATCCAGTCTATGCGAAAAGTGTCATCCCTGATTAGCGTTAGCGGACTGCACAGGCTAATCTGGGATGAAACTTTACGCACATGCATTAAACCCTGTTGTCTCAGAACGAGGCTCATTTATTTAGTATATATTCAGTGTAACCAGTAGACAAAATTGCAATTTTCAATAGTCATTCATGGTCAGTGTGCAACTCATACAGTACAAGTCATTCAATTATATAACAAATGCCATTGAGGATTCATTTAGGTTTAAATGAAGGATTGGACTTAATTGTTCAATAGTTGAGCCGTGCTCTGGAAAAATTGGGCTAAATGCATGTGCGTATAGTGTTGTCCCAGATAAGCTATGCAGTCTGCACAGGCTTATCAGTGACGACACTTTCCGCCTAGGCTGGATTATTGTTTTAAAGAGACTTCCTCTTAACTAAAAATTCCAGAAAAGTGGAAATAGTTGTTTCGGATTAGCCTGTGCGGACTGCACAGGCTAATCTGGGACAACACTATGTACATGCTTTCAGCCTTGTTTTCCCAGAGCAAGGCTCATTTTAATTGATATTTTGCTTAATTAATTCTCATTACTGTTTTCAATGGTTGTTTCTTTTCAGCACTCATCTGAAGTCACATAATCCAAAATTGAATTTTGCATGTTTCCCCACTTTCAGATCACATGGAGCAGTCCTCTCCAGTTCATGACATCGGCTTGTACGAGAGTCTCGCAACCTGTCGCAGCGGATCTGAAAGCAAACCCACTGCTGCTGTACGCCCGATCACGTACGCCCCCACGAGCCACCTCCAGAAACCAACCCCACCCAGCCCATCCTTAAAGCCCCGCAGTCCATCTTTGGTGCCACGCAGTTCAGCCTCGAAACCATCGCCACCCTGTTCGAAACCATCGTCCCCAGGTTCCCCTACCCCACCTTGTTTGTTCCCAAGCGCACACTCCCGCCCCAGCACCCTGGACTCATTGGACACTTCTTCCGTCGAAGCAGACGTAAAGAAAGACCGGCCCATCCCGGCCGTTAGAATGTCACTTATACTACTGACCCCTGAGGATGAGTCCAACACTCCCTTGTACGCACTCCCTGCAAAGGATAAACCTGTGGAATGGCAAGTTATCTCTTTATATGTATTTTTTTGCCACCATTTGTGTGGCCAGGCCATATTACCATCAGGTAAAGTAGGGATGGGTACTTAAAACCTTAAAAGAATGCCATGCATGAGGCAATTATTTGATAATGCTGTTGTTATTGTTTTGATAATTGTCGAAAAAGGATAGTATTAAGTGTCAGTTTGCGCCCCAATTACAGGCTTATCAGGGTCGACACTTTCTGCTTGTATGGAATTTTTCGTTCGATGGAAGTTTCCTCTTAGTGGAAATCCCCTTTAGGCGAAAAGTGTTGTCCCACAGTAGCCTGTGTGGACTTCACAGGCCAATTTGGGCCGACACTTTAGGCACATGCATTTTGCCCAGTTTTCCCAGAACGAGTCTCATTTGACCTATTTATAATCATTTCCAGTGCTGTGTCCGGCGCGCAGGCTAGGGATGTCCCACCTCTACCACCGAGACAGTCCGTGCTCCCCACCGAGATGAGGAATCAAGCATTAGGTGAGCAAGGCTGGGAAATCTCATTTTGGTGTCACATAGTAAACTATAGACATTAGGTGAAAAAGTTTTATATGGCAGTGATTTTTTCTGTCCGTTCAAAGGACTCGATTGGAAATATGGTTTTATATTTAACAAAAGGAAGAAAATTCTGTTATCAAATTTGAAAAAAGTGCTAGGATTACAGTTTTTGCCATCCATAGTTTGGACTTAAATAAAAACATGGCTACAGACTCTCTTTTTTATATATTTTTTTTTATTCAATATAAGACATACAATGTATACATGTATATGATCATAAAACAAAATATACCATGTAGCAGCGATAGTATTCAAACATGTTATACAAGATATGCTAATATATACTTTTTTTTTATATCTCAATTTCATTTTTTAACAACCTACAAAATATATAACCATTATTTATATGATTTTTATCCAAAATGGCTGGAAAACCTCTGCCCAAATAATGCTTTTGTCAATGAAAATTCTTCCCAATTTATAAGATTTCGCGACTTGAAAAATCCCCATTTTGCTAGGTACTTTTTCCCCAAATAGACAGAAAAAGGCCTGAAAGAAATTGAAATGTCAATAACTGTTATAATAGAAACATGTTCTATTTATTGATTTTTGACAGTTAGCTTGTAGGTAGTGTTATTTGTACAGTTTTGCTAATGAACATTTATATTCTCAAACAATGTGTAATATAATGTTGTTTTATCAAATTTTCAGATAAAGTTGCAGATAAATCAAAAACGGTGAGTGGAAGAAGTAAATCTAACGTGTATTCCAACACAAATTATTTAACCAGAATTGACACAGCTTTTTCACCACTGCATCATTTGAATGTCCTTCACAATTAAATTTTTCAAATTTAATTAATTTGGTTGAAAAATGTGTTATATGAAAAATATTAAAGAAAAATCTACAGTGAATACAATAGAATAAAATACATGGGATAATAAGCTACAGCGATAAAATCTAAATATAAATTGTGCAGACATAAAATTGCTATATTTCACAGAAGATAAAAAGTTATGCTCAGAGTATAAGGGTATGGATTCTGCACACTGTAACCATTAATGCTTTTCCTTTACCATAGCACTTTTTGCACAAATGAATATTTTTGTAGAACATTCCAAAAAAGCCTCCTAGAAAAGCCAAGGCAGTGGCTCCACATCTTGTTCTGGAAATTGCTGCATCAGAGACTTCCATGGCACCACATTCCCCACCAACCCAGCAAAATGTTGGACTTCCTGTCATGGCTGACTCAGCACTTCCTGTTTCCCAGCATTCCACACAGCATTCTGACCAATCACATTCCAGTATTGATGACATTTGTGATAATAATTCTTCTAAGGAAACTGATGCAACAGAACCTTCTAAAACTGATTGTCAAGATGGAAAACATTGCGAACCTAAAATATCTGACACAGTAAAATGCTCAGTAAACCCTAAAACTAGCAAAAATGTTGTGGAGAGTGTGAATTTACAAAAGAAGATACCAAAATCGCGCCCCGTGTCTGAAGTGAAACCTCAGGTCCACTCTAAAGATGAAGGTACAACAGAAACAAAAGTTGACAATTATGGCATTCTTTTCCCAAATTTAACCACTAAAAAGTACCAAGACTCCAGCAAAGAAGCCTTGAGTACCATTTGTGATGAGTATGTTGTGCCTTCAACTTTAGCAGCAGAAGATGGGAAATACAAGAGAACAGCAGAAAATTCTGAACATTTGTCTATCGAAGCTGCTTTTGAAAGCACCTACATGCCAATGTCAGGAGGTGCCGCTGAGATTGATGATTCGGCAGACGTCATGAAAGAGCACGACTATTGTGAGATTCCAGAAAAGAGTCCTTCTGAGTCCATAATTTCCCCGCTTTATTCCTCGATCACTGAGGCGGGCCAGTCAGAGATGGAAACTGAGGAAGCATTGTCCCTGTCGTCTGCTGCTACAAATAAGGCTACACTACACGCTGTGACAGACAGAAGTGTTGAACTTGAACAAGGCATTGGTCAAATGGGTAAGGGAACTTTTCTTTAATAAATGTTATATGTTGTTCCGTTTCTTTTTGGTTTTGAACCACAGTTCTCAGAATGTTTTTAATGAAAAATGTGTTTTAAATGTTAAGACATCTAACATCATATGCACAAGGCCACGATTTTTATATTTCTTGGTTTACAAAACCGCCGACCCTAATTTTTGGAAAATGGGGGGAAAAAAAATCGGAAAATCGTCTTTTTAATATATTTTTTATTTCCGACCGCTCTGAAAAAGGAGCGAAACAAGAAAAAAACGAATTTAAGATCCAAAAAACTAGCAGATCGGCCGAAAATGGCCGCCATTTTACTATTGCGCAATCAATAATCCCGGTCATTGGAAAGCTATATTTTGTATACAACAATAGGAAGCGTCATTACGATACGGAGCATGGGTTGCAAAGCACTATATTTTCTGACAATTTTGTAATTTTCTAGCAACAAACTAACAGTCCTCGTGCATTTCATGTAAAACACGCGAAAATAAGAAATCATGTAATTCTTCCTCGGGGAAAGCCTGGGCTTTTAATTTGAATGATGATAAAAACTTGTAATGCTTTGTTTTAATGTGGAAACTTTTTAAGTAAATTACGCTACATCTTAAATGGTCAAGTGGGGTTATTGTTTGTCGCACTACACAGGCATGAATGTGTATAATGGAGGCGCTAAAAATCCAGAACAAACTGGAAAACAACCAGAAGTCCCTATTCACACCGTTACCCGGCTACCCGCGAAAAAAAACTCGTTGACACCTACCTTTACCAGCTATCCGTTATGTGGTCAACAGTCCAACATAAGCTGCCAATGTAGAAGTGCCCAAGCACAAACAAAGACAAAGATATTTTNCTCTCCACCTGGATTTGCTCCAGGGGCGTGTCTCAGGCCACACCCCTCTCACCCCCACGGGCTACCACCAACCTCCCACCCCTGACTTCCCCCCTCCCTCCCCAGCCACCGCATTGCTTGGTATCGAGAAAAAAATCAAACAAATGGTCAGTATAGTCATATAAAAGAGTCATAATATTGGCCTCGTTTTGGGAAAACTGGGCTTAATGCTGGTGCGTTATGTGTCATCCCAGATTAACCATCTGCAGTTTGCACAGGCTAATCTGGGGCCACACTTTTTGCACTTGCATTGCCCAGTTTTCCTAAAATGAGGCTAATATTGTCAAGCTTAACCCTTTGCATGCTGGGAAATTTGTCGTCTGCTAAAATATTGTCTGCTGAATTTTCAAAAATTAGCATTTTCTTCGATTTTTTTCAAAGAATACTATCAGAATAGCAAACAGTTTGGATCCTGATGAGACGCCACGTTCTGTGGCGTCTCATCTGGATCCAAACTGTTTGCAAAGGCCTTCAAAATCCCGTTCCAGCGCTCAAAGGGTTATAGCCAAACAAATTAAGTCTGGTTTTCTATGTTAATTCTGTGGTACACTTTTTTTGCTATTGTTGCCTTTTGGACAAAGATGTTTCAAAAATAATATATGTTGTAGTTTTAATTTCTAAACTTACTACTCAAATTTTATGTAAACATATATTTGTTTGCACCAAAGACAAGTTAAACACTTTTGTTGTTTTGAACTGTGTCAGATATACATGTATGCTTGATTTCTAACAATGTTTGTCTCCTTACACTTCAATCACCAACACTGTACTGGAGAGCGATTTCGGATATAATTCCCATCTGTATATATACTATATCTTTATATTTCAAAGTCCTAGTAGAGTTATTTAAATAAGCTTATTTTTTCATATAAAAAGTATTTGTGGAAAAAAAGCAAGATTCAACGACAAATTTCATCGATTCACACATCATTGCTATGTGACCTTTATTATACACTTGTATAATTGTTGAAATGCTCTGGTAGCGGATCCGTGGTCTAGTGGTAACACACTGGCTTCACAATCCAGAGATCGCTGGTTCGATCCCCCGCTGCACCTAACCTACTAACTCGTCTTTCGCATGAGACGTTAAACCGAGGTGCAGTGTACTAGGTGCTATACACCGGGCACTAAAAGACCCAGGGTCACCTCTGGAACGAGGTGTCTCTTGTATCTTGCACAATCCCCCGTAACCAACTAACACGTCTTTCTGGGGGCAATGGCCATATGGGAGACAATCCCGGTGCACTCGATAAAAAAAAAATAAAAAAAATGAAATGCTCAACTGCTTACTGCTTTGCTTTTCAGGCATTAAGTTATGTACATCTTGTTTTCCTAAAAATGCTTTAATGCAAAGTAAAAAAACAACACAAGTTTTGAATATTTATTTTGATGAAAATGTTGCATTGATTTCAACTCAATATTGGTAAGGTGAGATTGGAAAAGGGCCTTTCACTGTAAGTAATGTTAAATTTTGAAAGATTTATATTTTGTTGTTAATCTATAATTTACTTTTATTTATAATGCTTTTTTTAGGAAATGGTTCAAGACAAATTTCACCTGTCTATCCGTGTTTTGTGTTTGCCAGAAATGTTTCTGTTTCAAGACAAATCCTGGGGACCTGTCCATACTTTTACTTTGTTTGTCTGAATTTGTTTTTGTTTATTTTTTGTTGCCGTAGAAACTAGATTGGTAAGGTAGAGGTTGACCATGTCCTGTTCATAATACAGCCTTTCTACAATGTACATGTATATTAAGCCATTTATGAGCTTAAATAAAAATGACTTTATTTTTTTCATGAACACAGCTTCAAAAACAGTGAGGTAGAAATAATTTTTAACGTAACGTTTTCCAACAACATATATAAGCATTGCTCTGGGCAAATCAGGCTTAAAGCTTGTGTGTAAAGTGTCTTCACAGATTAGCCTGTGCAGTCTCTGCAGGCTTATCTGGGATGACACTTGGCCTTATCTGTATTTTCATTAATGAGATACTTGGTGAAAGGGAGGTAATTCAATGAGAGGCAATCAAAGCATGGGATACCTTCCTAAAGTAATGTTATTTACAGAGACTGAGTAATTTTAGAATATTTGCTTTAATGTTTATTGCATTTGTGAATATATTCATTTCGAAGGAGGCAAAATTCAGTGATAGAAAATACGATCAGAAAGTTTGTTCAAGTTGTAGTTGTTTATATTACAGTTCAAGTTTGAAGGTCTGGAAATACAATCAAGTGAGGTATTGAATTGCATCCATGTGTTTGTCCAGTTTAGATAATTTATAGTGTAATTATATATGTAACCTCTTTACAACAGTTGTGTCCCCTGAATATTGCTATAATTGGTGGTGGTAGAGTTGTTGCCCTTAGATATTTGATTGTGTACATTCCAGTGCATGATGGTCCCTTGAATATTGCCTTCACCTGTGTGTGATGAAAGTTATTAGCCGTAGATACAAGCTAGCCCTTGAATTTGTCAGTTCTTGCATGTTTGTTACATTGAAATATGCCTATTTAACTTAACCATTATATGATTTAAGTGTACCAATAAGTTTGTGTTGATGCATGTATGTTTTTACATATTTATATTACATAAATGTATATTATCATAGCTTATAATTTGGCTTTGATAAAGGTATAATAACGGGAGACGTTTTATTCCTACACATAACATGGACTGAACACTAAGATTGAAATATTAGTAGTTTAACAGTAGTAGTTTAGCAGTCACATGGTGAAACTTTCAGTGACAAAACTTGGCTGTAGGGTTCATGTTTTACGAAAACACTGATACAACATGTTATATTTCATGCACGGGTGATATTTTAATATCCTTCTGTTTTAAGGCTGGAATAAACCCTGTGATGCGAAACAATATGTCTACATTTAAACATGCTAATGTATATATGTTTATATCGAAGTAAAATTGTGTTAAAACAGTGTATTGCTTTAATGTTTTATGGTACTTATTAAGTGATTTTTTTAGATGTTAAGTCAACTTCTTATACAGGTCACAAGTAAAAAAAGAGTTATACATATTGAACAAAAATTTAACTTTATTTTGAATACATATTTTGTTAGGATATTGTGTTCTTAGATGTTCCAGAAACATTTATAAGAGTGTAGAGAAAGGTAATACTTTTCTGGGTTTATGGAAATATTATTCACAATTTTGCAATATATTTATTTTGCTGTCATATTTTGTTTGTTGTCATAGTTTGGGAAAGAATTTCTTTGTTGATTGACCTTGGGAAATATGTGTTTGTCTTATAATTCACCAAATTCTAGGTACCATGTTTTCATGAATTGTATTTATGTTCATAGTAAAGGCAATTGTGAACAATTGTTGGTGATCATGAACATTCTCAACTGACAAACATTATCCAGTTGCAATGGACATCCTGCTGTGCACATTCTCAAGTGACCATAGAAATTCTTATAAGACTATTGATATGCTTCAGATACAATGGAAATTCTTAAGTAGCTATGGGTATTCTAAAGTAGCTTCGGACATTCTTAAGTAGCTATGGACATTCTTAAGTAGCTATGGACATTCTAAAGTAGCTATGGAAATTCTAGAGTAGCTATGGCCGTTCTTAGTAGCTATGAACATTCTTAAGTAGGTATGGACATTCTTCAGTATCTATGGACATTCTTAAATAGGTATGGCCATTTTTAAGTAGCTATGGGTATTCTAAAGTAGCTATGGGCATTCTCAAGTAGCTATGGACATTATTAAGTTGCTATGGACATTCTTACGTAATTATGAACATTCTTAAGTAGCTATGGACATTCTTAAGAAGCGATGGACATTCTTAAGTAGCTATGGACATTCTTAAGTAGCTATGGACATTCTTAAGTAGCTATGGACATTCTTAGGTAGCTATGGCCATTCTTAAGTAGCTATTGACATTCTTTAGTAGATAGGGTAATTCTTAGGTAGCTATGGCCATTCTCAAGTAGCTATGGACATTCTCAAATAGGTCTGTACTTTCTCAAGTAGCTATGGACATTCTAAAGTAGCTATGGACATTCTTAAGTAAACATGGACATTTTTAAGTGACTTAGGACATTCTTCAGTTACTACGGACATTCTTGGTTGTCACTGGCTCTTTTTAATGAAAATAACCATTTTAGGTGACTGAACATTAATAAATTGACCATGACCAGTTTTACTATGAACAATCTTAAGTTATAATTGCCATTTTAAAGTAACTATGAACAACCTAAAGTGAGTATGCACTTTCTTCAGATCCTCTGAGCATTTTAAAGTGAATGTGATGATTTGGAAGTGACTTTTATAATGTTAAAGTTACTAAGCATAGTTCTTTAATAGTTATAAACAATCCTAAGTGACCATGAACTTGTTTTAGTTATGTGTGCATTCTCAAGTGTCAATATTCTGTTATGAATTGGAACAAATAGTTGGCCCTTTTTCTACAAAAAAATTCTTTGCATGATTAATACAGCTTGCATCATATTACAACATGTGGTGCCAGGCTGGTGACATATGTGGCGTGTTCTGACAAAACTGGGCAAAATGCTTGTGCGTAAATTGTCATCCCAGATGAGCCTTAGCTCAGGCTAATCAGGGACGACAATTTCCGCTTTTATGGAATTTTTGGTTTAAATGATGTCTCTTCTTAGCGAAAATCTAGTTTAGGCGGAAAGTGTCCTCCCGGATTTGCCTTTGCGGACTGCACAGGCTAATCTGGGATGGCACTTTACGCACAAGCATTTTGCCCAGATTTCCCAGAACACGCCACATATTTTAGTTTATATTTGAGCCCTGCTCTGAGAAAACGGGGCTTAATGCATGTGCTTAAAGTGTCGACTGAGATTAGCCTGTACAGGCTAATCAGGAACAACCCTTTCCTCTTTTATGGTATTTTTTGCTTTAAGGAAGTCTCTTCTAAGCAAAAAATCCAGTTTAAGTCTAAAAGTGTCGTCTCTGGTTGAGTGTTTGAGGACGGCACAGGCTAGTCTGGGTCGAAAACGTTTTCTCAGAGCAAGGCTCAACCGATATTTCAAACTTTGTAATCACACAGGGCCAAAACACCCTTTTTGGGGAAGGGGCCTCAGCCTTTTTTTAGGGGAAAAATAGCGTGATTTTTTCTTATTTGGGGAAAATAAGAAATTTGTATTTCATTTGGATAATGGAGTTTATACATGAAAAAAATTATATTGGGTGGCCACAAAGTTAGTTTTTTTTTTACCCCTCAAATTGGAGTTTTTGAGTTCCATTTGGGGAAAAAAAGTGGTTATTTCGGTTGGGGAAGCAGCCGATATTCGGCTACATAAAAGAAGGTTTTTTTGGCCCTGTCACAAGACCCTGATTGTTATGTCAATGAATGATAGTACCTTGCTCAAGTTTTTCTTACGTCATCAAATACTGAAAAAACAACAACAGGAAGTTATTTGCTTTTAAACGGAAATTAAAGTTTAAATCAAATTTTGGAACATATGTCTTTATCAGTTATTATGGGTACTTAATAATCATTTAGCCATGTTTGGAAATTGCTGGATTTGTTTTCGTTTTTTACAAACTGTATGTACTAGCCTTACAATTTTTATTTTTATGTTATATAAGTACCCGTAATTAGTTTAGTATTTTTTGTCAAACTGAAATTCGTTAATAGATTATTTATGATAATGATTATAGATGTACATAAATATGTTTTTGGGTGATATTTGTAACTTGGTGTTTTCATATTTGCATGCTTTAACAATTGCTACACAATTTTCAGACTGATTGTTTTGAATGAAGATGGGGTTATTTATGTTTAATAGTTTTACAGATGTGATCGTAATTATACTATGATAGAATTCATACAAATGCAATGTAGTGTTAAAAGGGAAGTAAACAAGAGTTTCTAATTGGGTTCAATAGTTCTCTCCCCTCAATTTTGTTTCAGACATTACATCAATATTTTTTTAATGCTTCGGAGTTGCAATTAAGGAATTGACAATTTACACTTGGCGTAATTAAGGTATCCATGCACTTTTAATTGTATTCAACTTTTTTTATGTCCCCCAGTCTATACTGGGAAATATATTGTTTTTGCCCTGTCTGTTTGTTGGTTTGTTTGCACAAACAAGGTCAAAGGTCAAATATATGGGTCAAAATCGCTCAAAAGGGGATATTCTGCATTGTGTTTCACAAACACATACCTTGTTATATAGGGGTATGGTACTCTTTATATCAATTGGAAAAAAAATTAGTGTGAAATTTTTGTGTAAAAAACAACAAGTTTACAAAACAGTTTATGCCTATATTATTTTATTTCAAGGATTCCAAACGCAAATCAAGGGATAGTTCATCGCTAACTGACACGCTTGCTAAATATGATGCAGTCAGCAAACAAGGCAGGGGAGCTAAGGTCAAGGTCACAGAAACTGAACCAGAAATATCTGAAGTGCAAGAATGTGATGTAGAAAAAAGACAAGACGCAAAAAGTGCTGAATGTAAGGACAAAAGTGAGGCTGTTGTTATAATTGGTGCAGAAAAGGACAAAGCGGAGTCTATTGCAAAGGAAGATGGCAAAAATAGAACTGTGATAACTCAACCTAGGTCAAGCATTCCCGAGTCTTCCATTCCAGTAGAGGCTGTGATAGGGCCAAGTGATTCGGTCAAAGACACAAGAATGGAAAAGCTTAATGTGAACCCAAAACCATTACGTCAAACGAAGCCAGTAGTTGGAAGTGCTAGCACAAAAATGTCTAGTGGAGACAATGGTAACAAAGATACTAAACTCTCTAAAGAAACCAGTGAAGCCCATGTGATAGAAGCTGTAACTGAAGACAAGTCGATAAAAGAAATATCTAAGAGAAAAACTGTTGACACTCCTGGAAATACTGAAGATCACGAAGACAAAAGTGAACCTTTAGAGGACACAAGCAAACAATCAAGCAAAATTGAGGCCCCAGCGTCAACTGTACCGAAAGGGTCGACACCACCCAAAAAGTCTCCATCAGATGGGTCATCTCCACCGATAAGGTCACCTGAGCCACAGAAGGGGTCAACTTCCCCCCAGGCATCAATTAAAGGGTCACCACAGACTGAGGGGTCAACTTCACCTAAAGGATCAGAAGGGGAGTCTATATCCATATTGTCAGTGTCATCACCTGGAGGGGGTTCACCTGCATCTGAGAAGTCAGCTCTGCCCCAGGGTTCAACTATGAGCAAGGGATCAGCAATGCCCCAGGGGTTGGCCCCACCCACGGGATCTGAATCGCCCATTGTGATGCGCAGACCAAGTAGAACGTCAGCCGACAGGGATCTCGATGTGTTTAAAGGTACGCTTTGCTGTTATTGTAGGAGCCTCATTCTGATAAAATGGGGCTTAATGCATGTACGTAAAGTGTCGTTGCAGATAAGTCTGTGCAGTCCACACAGGCTAATCAGGGACGACTTTTTCTGCTTTTATGGAAATTTTTGGTTTAGATTTTATGGAAATTTTTGTTTAAAGGAAGTCTCTTCCTTACTTAACCCTTTGCATGCTGGGAAATTTGTCGTCTGCTAAAATGTCGTCTGCTGAATTTCTAAAATCATCATTTTCTTCACTTTTTTTCAAAGACCACTATCAGAATAGCAAACAGTTTGGATCCTGATGAGACGCCACGTTCTGTGGCGTCTCATCTGGATCCAAACTGTTTGCAAAGGCCTTCAAAATTCGGTTCCAGCGCTTGAAGGGTTAAATCTAGTTAAGGTGGAAAGTGTTGTCCCTGCAGTCCCTGCAGTCCCCTCATGCTAATCTGGGACAGAACTTTACACACATTTATAAAGCCCAGTTTTCCCAGAGCGAGACAAGATTATAGTTTTCAGATATTGTAGGTTCTGTATACCTATTTACTCTATTACTTTCAGTTGTCCATGTACATGCTGAATGTTTACCGTTCCAATTTTGTTATAAATACATTAAAATAAATTTCCAAATGTTTGTGGCAATTTTTATTTTGGAGGTAGAATTTTAATAGCCTTAAGACAGCTATTTTTATTGATTATAGAAATAGCTTTTAAATTAAATGATTAACAGATGTTTAATGTGTACATATATATTATGGAGAGCTTATCAACAGCAAATAACGATTCTTAAGGAAATTTGCATTAAGTGTTTAGAAAATGTGACATATTTTCAGACTAGAACATAATTTTCATAGCAGTTATATAATATACGCAGGTCTTTCCCCAAGCGATTTTTCAGACACAGAAGCAAGGCGGCGTGGAATGGTGTTCAGGCGGAAGGGGGCACTCCCTTCCGTATGTCGATAAAAATGAGAGCTTGCAAACGCTTTTGACAATTTAAAGGGCTGAATAAACATGATCAGAAAGTCATTTATTTGGAAGTTAAGGTACAGCAGTGTCACTGCGCTTAAACCGCCGGGGGAAACGCCTGATATGTTATATTTTTATTTTATGTCGGTTCACAATATTATTTTGATTTTTCAAGTTTCTTTTTCTTACCACACTGCTGTCTCTGTTCAGTTGTTAAAGATGTCAGCTGTAAGTTAGTGGTGTTGTCTTGTGGACTTTTGTTGCTTTTATTATCTTTTCTTTGTGGTTTTAAGTATTAAAACGGACAGAAGCCCCATCGATACATGGGAAAATACATACAAAAAGATACATAAAGATACTGAACATGAAACTATTGTATTTCATATAGAACCAGCCTCGCTATGTGAAAAGGGGGTTTAATGCATGTGCATAAAGTGTTGTCCCAGATTAGCCTGTGAAGCTACTGCCACATTTCTCAAGCAATTAAATTGAAACTTTAAATATGTCATCACATTAAAGAGTAGATGTTCAAGACATTTTTCTTTCCAAGTGATCCACACATTCCTGAGTGATTTGCCCTTGCACATAGTGACAAAACGGTTATTACTGTATAAGTCATGTGTATTATAAAAATGCTGTTGTTTTGTGTCGTTTTATTAAGTGATTTGTATTTGTGGAGTTCTGTAACTTGTAATTGACGTTTGTTACTTGTAATTAAAGACTGAGTTTGTGACTGTATTTGACTTATGTATGTTACTGTCTTGCTTGATGGAATTGAGGGTTATTGTTTTTTTGCCGTTTTGTTATATTGTACTTTTATTTAAGAAAATTATAACCCCCATATTGAAGTAATTCTGTGACAGGTTCTAGTTACTTCTGTTTGGTGTAATCTTGCAAGTCTTTGAGCATTTCTCTTAGAAAATAAAGCATTTAATGCTGTGCACTTTATGCCTGGTGGTCCTTTTAAAATGATGCAGTCATGTAGTATTGGTGTTTTATTCCACTTTCTGATATGTTCCATCATATTGGTCAAAAGGAATAATAAACCCTTATCAGCTCAGAAGCAAAGTGAAATTAGCTATATGCACCCAGCATAAAACCAGAACAGCCTGCAACACTCACAGAATGTTCTGGTTTGATGCTCTATGTTGCTCATCAGGGTTGGAAATCAAGGCTTTAAAACTTGATAAATCTACTTAAAAAGGTCCTTGATTTCATTGGCTTTTCTAAGGGACTACATATGGGCCAAAATGCCTATATTAGAGGTGAATGGTTAAACTCACAGTCTATAATATATTACACATGTCTCAAACGTTGGGCATAATTTTGGCTACAATTCTTCATATCTCAGACACTTCTGTGAAAATTGTTACAGATAAGCAGCTTATTACCTCTGAAGCATTAGGAAGTTTATTCATGTAATCTCTATTGCTCTTTGATAACAGGAGTAGTTCTGGAAGCAGCATGTAAATATTTTGATATTAGAATATTAAGTAGCAATTTGCTCATTCAAAGCCAGAAAGGTTCATGATCAGATGTGTGAACAGTGCTTATAAGCCTGTGTGGCTTTCAGTGACATGAAGTATGTGAAGTGGGGTTGCTTGTGTTCATAACTGAATCCAGAGTAAATCTAATATTGTTTGATTAGTTCTTGTTTTGGCAGTTAAAGACTATGATTGTCTATAATTGTAAATACTATGGTAAATTGAATACAGTCAAACTTGTGTTAAGCAGCCAGTCAAGGGAAGTGTTCAAAGTGGCCACTTATAGCAGGTGACTGCTTTAGATGACCATTCTTTAGATTGTTGGTCAGCTTATTTATCATCTTTATTCAAAGAAACAATCGCCAAAAGCAAAAACACTGATTTATCTTTATGTCTTAAGTAATAAACATGTACATGTACATTTGTATATTACACTCACAGGTTCATGAAGTTAATAAACCATATGAAATACCATGCTTTGCTAAGCAAACCTTATTTTCACCCAAACATCCACAAGCCTAGCTCAACTCATCTTAAAAACAATTCAAATATTTTATAACAAAGAAACAATAAGTTAAACAAAACCAGTATAATTATTGAGAAGCCGTCTTAAAAACAGGATACAATATACAAAAAGATAGACCCCTATGAAATAAAGAATTTACAGTAAACTGGCTGAGAACATCATTACTTTTTTGCATTTGATTCAGAAATCTGCTTTCTAATTGATGTTTATTATACCCCCATTACCATTGGTAATTATACCCCCATTACCATTGGTAATGGGGGCTATATAGGAGTCACTTTGTCGGTCGGTCTGTCTGTCCCGCTTGTCCGGGCCATAACTATGTCGTTCATCAAGGGATTTTGAAATCATTTGGCATATATGTTCACCATCATTGGACAGTGTGTTGCGCGAAAGAATTACGTCAATATCTCCAAGGTCAAGGTCACACTTTGAGGTCAAAAATGGCCATAAATGAGCTTGTCCTGGTCATAACTATGTCGTTCATCAAGGGATTTTGAAATCATTTGGCACATATGTTCACCATCATTGGACAGTGTGTCGCGCGAAAGAATTACGTCAATATCTCCAAGGTCAAGGTCACACTTTGAGGTCAAAGGCCAAAAATGGCCATAAATGAGCTTGTCCGGGCCATAACTATGTCGTTCATCAAGGGATTTTGAAATCATTTGGCACATATGTTCACCATCATTGGACAGTGTGTCGCGCGAAAGAATTACGTCAATATCTCCAAGGTCAAGGTCACACTTTGAGGTCAAAGGTCAAAAATGGCCATAGATGAGCTTGTCCGGGCCATAGCTATGTTGTTCATTGTGAGACTTTGAAATCAATTGGCACATTTGTTTGCAATCATGCGAAGGTGTGTTGCGCGAAAGAATTACGTCTATATCTCCAAGGTCAAGGTCACACTTTGAGGTCAAAAATGGCCATAAATGAGCTTGTCCGGGCCATAACTATGTGGTTCATCAAGGGATTTTAAAATCATTTGGCACATTTGTTCACCATCATTGGACAGTGTGTTGCGCGAAAGAATTACGTCAATATCTCCAAGGTCAAGGTCACACTTTGATGTCAAAGGTTAAAAATGTCCATAAATGAGCTTGTCCGGGCCATAGCTATGTTGTTCATTGTGAGGCTTTGAAATCAATTGGCACATTTGTTCACCATCATTGGACGGTGTGTCGCGCGAAAGAATTACGTCAATATCTCAAAGGTCAAGGTCACACATGAGTTCAAAGGTAAAAAATAGCCATAGTTGAGCTTGTCCAGGCCATTACTATGTCGTTCATTGTGGGATTTTGAAATCAATTGGCACATTTGTTAACCATTATTGGACGGTGTGTTGCGCGATAAAATTACGTCGATATCTCCAAGGTCAAGGTCACACTTTGAGTTCAAAGGTCAAAAATGGCCATAAATAAGCTTGTCTGGGCCATAACTATGTCATTCATTGTGAGATTTTAATATTACTCTCCACATTAATTTTGTTCACAGGCATTGGATGGCGTATCATGCCAAAGAATTCAAGATTTCAAAGGTCAAAATGGCCATAAATGATAATGGCATAATAATTCTTAAAAATTGCCATAAATAAGCTTCTCTTGTTTTGTGAGACAGCATGCAAAATATTCTGTGTCAATGCAGCATGTGGGGGTATACGTCACGTCAGTGACATTAAGCTCTAGTTGTATTAAGACTTAGCTGTCAATTAATGTTAACAGGATAAACAATTAACGTAGGTAAGTATGCACCAAACAAACACAGAAATTTCTAGATTTCTGAGGCCATGATAATGCAATAATTGCAGACATTACTGTGTAAAATTTGCACTGATTGGGAGTTCAAGAATATTTCAGAAAGACAAAGGGATAATAAATAAAAAACCAGCGTGGAATCACTGAAAATGTGAGCCGCAATCTGGGAAAACAGGCTTTATGCATGTGCATCTGTCGAGGCTCATCATGCAGGGTAGACAGTTTCCGCTTTTAACCCTTTGAGCGCTGGAACCGGATTTTGAAGGCCTTTGCAAACAGTTTGAATCCAGATGAGACGCCACAGAACGTGGCGTCTCATCAGGATCCAAACTGTTTGCTATTCTGATAGTATTCTTTGAAAAAAGGGAAGAAAATGATGATTTTAGAAATTCAGCAGACGACATTTTAGCAGACATCAAATTTCCCAGAATGCAAAGGGTTAAGGAATTTTATGGAATTTTTCATTTAAAGGAAGTCTCTTTAAAAAAAAATAATCTAGCCAAGGCGGAAAGTGTCGCCCCTAATTAACCTGTGAAGACTTCACAGGCTAATCTGGGTAGACACTTTACGCACATGCATTAAGCCTGGTTTTCCAATGTGCTCAAATCCACTACAAAACGACAGTTGAAAGGTTGTAATAGACTTTTTCCGCATTGGGCTAGTAGTGGAAAACCTACTTTTACCTCAGTAAAAAAAACCTGATACATTTTATCCAGAAATGGCAGTTTTATTCAAATAACGGTTTACAAAAATATCTTTAAAAAAGATATACGGCGTTGATTGTGGTTGGAGTTGGTGAAAGGTAAAGAGTTTAATGAATGAGATCAAAGATAGTGAATGTCTTTTTCCATGCAGTTGTAAGCTGCATCACACGTAGAACGGGATGCTATGCGGAGTTTTTGCGGCTTATTTAACATTATTACATATTGCGTATCATATATCTATAGATACAAAACAGAAAAACAAAAGAAGAATTGAAGTGAAATACAAACATATAAGCCAACTGGCCACACGCGAAGTATCCGTACATATTTTAAATTTTTATACGCGCGTTCTATGAACAAACCTGTTTTAGTGGTGTGTCGGGCATTGCTATTTGATTCGATTATTAACAGTATCGGGAATCATTGCGCTCATGCTTAATAAATTGGTCAAAATGATGAAATAATGATTGTTAAATTAATCAAAAATAATATTTATCGTGGTATTGTTGAAAACACATTAACAGTGGTGTGATTTTTCCGCGGCTTTCCGCGGATCGGGTTGTCTCATAGGTCATTTCTGAGATTCGCGTAAATTCGTTAACAAAAATGGGGGGGGGAGAGGGGGGTACGTCCGATTCCGCGGATGTCTTTTATAAGCGGCCCGAAATATCCCCGGCTCGTGAAATCACTCCGCATATTACACTGGTAGATTCTGCCTAAGCAATTTGAAACGAGCGATGTCATTGGCTGTTGTTTTCCAATCTACAAATAAAAATCGTTCTTTTTAAATGCGTTCGGTATTTCTTTTCTGATTTGTTTGCAAATGGCGCAGTTGCAAAGCGAAAATTAAGTTTATTGAAATGACAAATATCAATCGAATTAGCGACTGTCATCATAAAGTTAGATAGGATAAATGAAATGTGTCTGTCAACGATAAAGACTGCGTTTTAGATACAAGCAACACATATTTTGTTTACAAATGTGCACAGTGAATTTGTGTCACGGAAACCAGTGTTTGCAAATTGGAGTTTACTCTACTTGCGAAGTAAAACAATTTAGAAGAGTATCGTTTGAAAATGGAAATAGACAAACATGATTTGATTTATATGTTAGTGGATCTGTGTGTTATCAGATTCATATGCATTCTGCTTTATTATGTTTGTCACACTGTTCAGTTAACTGAAATAGCATTGAACTGAAGATGTGAAAGGCAAGATATTGAAAGGAAAACATTAAAATATATTAATTTAACTCAGTTTAATACATCATTAACTCAACAAGAACACTCAAGTGTGTTTGTTTGTATTTATTAATATTTTCCCCATTTGATATTTAATTAAATAAGTTCATTTACTGTGAATACATTGAAAAACTGCTGTTTTTGATCACAGTAAATATTGTTTACTTTGCATCCTCAGTATGTGAAATGTGAAGTTAAACAGGTTTTCATAAAGAAATAGTGTTATGAAGTTCAAGAAATTGTTTATTTTAATGTATGTTTTATTTTAATGTCTGTTTTAAGGTTTGTCATTGCGTTATGCGCTCGATTCGCGTAGTCAAAATCAGTCGACTGAATTTTCCTCCCCTCTGACTTCGCCTCAATCACACCCCTGATTAAGAATCTATGATTGACATACCATAATTATATCGCCGATTATCTTCATTTAACATATTTCTGGTCTGATAAGAGTTCCAGTTAAAAATAGAAATGACCTGGATATCGTACAAGCGTTATTTCAGTTCACCATTCCAGTTCAACTAGTTAACGCGATAGCGTCTGTATTATATAACGATCCGTTTACTGACCGCGAACTGACCCTGATACCTTGCTGGTGGGAATACAATGCATTAAAGTGAGGTCACGATTCCACTGCCGGAACGACGGCTTGTTTAAAACTTTATACTTTTACATGTTAAATGTTCAATTTCGAAAACAATTAAATATGATTTTGTCAAAACTAATATCAGGATATCGAAAAACGATACTTTTATGAACTAAAATATACTAGTACACAGACAGCAATATGGTAATAATAACTTAATATGAGAACATAGCCTTTAAGTACGAACGCTCTGGCGCTGACAATCCTCTGAATATAAAGGGGCACACACAAACTGTATTGATGTCCAGAATATAGTGTGAAACTGCTCTATCTCTCAAACCTTATCATTAGAGATACAATTGTTTCATGCTGAATACGCAGTTAACATCGTTGCTTAACAAACTGAAGTATCCCTTTTCATACCCAATACTTCCCAAAAAATGAAAGTCGATGGAATAACATTTTTATGTTAATGTGAAATCTGTTTGTAGATTGCACGTTTTCTTCTGTGAAAAGTTTCAGGCCCACCGGCTGGAAAATTTATATTCAAATTGATTGGTTGCTTACAAAGGTCAGGCCAAGGTGAAAACCTGGCGTATACAGCTAATGCCGAAAAAGGTGTGTGATTCTAAAAGGATCTTATATGTCTCCTGTTTGTTTGTAAAAGCAGATTAGTGGATTTCTCCAACAGCTAGCTTATTCCAAGATACAAGCATTTATTGATCCACTGAATATGCAATTGATAGGAAATCTAATATGGTCTTTGATATGATACTGAGGGAAATGAGAAGTCTTACATTTGCATTGACAATTATTGTCCCTTGCATGTGGCATTGGATTTCCATTTCGAGAAGATATCCAACATAACAGCAGGCATCAGGTAAAAACAAAGAAATAAAGAGTTCAGGGGATTGAAGGGTGGCCTTTGGGAAAAATATTGTTGCTGCTTAAATTCAGATATTGATATAGTTACAATGTCAGTATTATCAACGACATGCAATTCTAAAGATAACGTTTAGCTTCCAGGAACACCTGCTCTTAGTGAAACATTTTTGATTAAGTGTCTATAAGGTAAGCTAGTTATTGTATAGATTATTATTTATTTAAAGGTGCAATGCCATTTTATGTACATGGCATTAACTAGGAACATATGTTTTTGTCATTTGGTGTGATTTGCCCATGAAATAGGTTTAATATTGTACCATTGCATTAATAGAAGTATATACATCATTGTATATTGTTCTGATTTTGTTTGTGATATTAGGAACTTAACATTATATTGTCTTTATAAAAGAGAAATACTGAACAAAGAGTGTTTTAAATAAAAGGCTAGTTTGCAATGATTTATGTTAAAAACATACTGATAAGGGTTTATTAACTTAGTAAGCAACAACCATTAAGTGTAAAACTATGTCTTTGAAGATTAAAAATTTAAAGATTCAAGTTTCTGAAAATTACGTCTTGAGGAAGCTTATTTTGGTCTCACAAATATATAATAATGATGGAATATCAAATTGCAAGCAGTACAATCCCTTTCACCCCGTTTTAAATTGAAAACTCTGTACACAAATTCCAATTATTTTGGAATAAGGTTTCCATTGAAGATACATGTACAGCAAACAAGTCATGTTTCCTTTTGTAAAGGCAAATGACCATTTGACTGTCAAGTCAGTGTGAAGACAAAGATATAATATTGATGTATTGGTTATAGTACTAGGACCACGTAGTATTGATCAAGAACCCTGTGTCACAAGAGACTTTTGACCATTCTTCTGGGTCTTTAGGTATATTGGAGTATTTTGTGGTGTCTAGTTTCTAATGTTGGATATATTATTTTACTTCTTGATGCTTAATTTGGTGCGTTTGGAGTATTAAATTGTGTTTTGTTTAAAATGTCATAGAATACTTTCTTTTACTTTCCATTCATTCATTTTGTGTTTAACCCTTTTAGCGCTGGAACCGGATTTTGAAGGCCTTTGCAAACAGTTTGGATCCAGATGAGACGCCACAGAACGTGGCGTCTCATCAGGATCCAAACTGTTTGCTATTCTGATAGTATTCTTTGAAAAAAAATCGATGAAAATGCTAATTTTAGATATTCAGCAGACGACATTTTAGCAGACGACAAATTTCCCAGCATGCAAAGGGTTAAGAGTATTCTGTGGTGTTTTCGTGTGCGTACTTGCGCATGGTGTTGCAGTTTATTGGGATAATTTTTTATGGATTATGATTTATCAGAGAGGAATAAAAAATTGACTGGAAGCTGAACATTCCAAAAAAAATTCTTCTGCTGTTTATAAGAATTGAAAAATTGTTAACAAGTGCTTCTTCATTCTGCATAGCTCTGGTATGTATACATGTACATCCATTGAGTTTTTAAATGGTTCTTATATTGAAATGGATTCTCTTTTATTGCTATTTAATTTTAATTTGATGATATGAGGTTAATTTTTATTTGGACTTAAATGTTGTATGAATAATTCTGGGCCAATTGGGAAGTTGGTAGCCCCCTCAAGCGGGCTTAACCCTTTACTGCTTAGATGTACATTTTGACGCATGTGTAGTCCGTTAGAAAATCAAATTAAATTAAAGATCTTTCTTACTAGATTCTAGATTTAAAGGCTTTATTTCCAACCCTAAGATACTGATGAGCAGCAAACAGCATAAAACCTGAACAGTCTGCGAGTAACAGTTACTCACAAGCTGTTCTGGTTTTATGCTGGTTGCAAAAGCCATTTTCACTTTGCTTCTGAGCGGGAAAGGGTTGAAGCCCCATAGCTTTTTCATTGACTGTTGCACATTGTTTGGCATTTGTTTTATGGTCATAAATAAAGGACCACATTGTATAATAAGGTTTATATCCTGCTGGTTCAGCAGATGGTTCACTTTGTGTCTATTTGGAATTGCTAATAACTGTTTCAGTCTGTTTGTCACTATATAATAATTAATGTCACTGCTGACAATAGCGGCTCAAGTAACAATAATGTCACAACAGACAAACTTGCCACATCTGAGAAGTAGTAATGATACTCTATTTTATTGTTCAGTTATGATAAAATACATTGATGCATGATAAAAGGTTTGTAAGAAGAAAGGAAGCGGACAGATTTTCATACAATAACTACATATTTGTATTCATTATTTTCAAGGATTATAAAAGCTCTTTGTTATCTTTGTTTGAGGATGAATCATTATAGTATTGTTGTTGTTTACATATTATAAGCAACATGTAGCTTTGAACTCACTAGGAAGGACATACTATCATGTACAATCACTAACATACTGTTGAGTGGTGTACTAACACACGTTCGACCTCGACCCTTTGACATTCTGTATTGGCCTGTCAATAAGTTTCATCATATAGGTTCCTCCCTACACTGAGATGTGTTAGGCCGATGTTGAGTTATGCATGGTGTATGGTGGTTTGTTTTAGATAAAGAACCAATATTTTATGCTTTCTGCATGCTAGCCTTTTTTTTGTTTATTTATGTTTATGAATGAATCAACATCATTCTGTGTCATATGCTTAACCCTTTGCATGCTGGGAAATTTGTCGTCTGCTAAAATGTTGTCTGCTAAATTTCTAAAATTAGCATTTTCTTCGATTTTTTTTTCAAAGAATACTATCAGAATAGCAAACAGTTTGGATCCTGATGAGACGCCACGTTCTGTGGCGTCTCATCTGGATCCAAACTGTTTGCAAAGGCCTTCAAAATCCGGTTCCAGCGCTCAAAGGGTTAAACCTTAATCAGCATTTTTCTTTGTAATAAATAACCCTTAAACCTTAATCAGTGACAGGTTCACCATTGTGTATTGAAAATTATTAATTTGTAAATAATTTATTGATAAACACACTTAATATGCACTTAAGAGTTCTAATTTTATGGTGAAGTTTCAAAAAATGAAATACACTTGTAATGCACACAAGGCTATTAATAAAGGGAAAATGCAGAAAAACACTTTTTTCACTGAGTAGTGTTTTTTTTTTCCTGCTTTTTTAAGCTTATGAAAATTGCATTTTATGCACATTAAACGCCGACAAAACACAGTGCCAATACGACTGCGTTTAATGCACATTAAATATACTTTTTCGAGGATGGGAAAGTGTTTTTGGAGAAAAAACATTTACTCAAATGTGTAGGTTTTCTTGTCATTTCAAGAAATTTGATTGATGAGAAATTCTGAAGTTTTTTTGCCCAGGGTTTATATTGTTAAAACAATATCTGACATAAGTTGTGTTGTTTGCCTGAATTTCTGGTGGTCTTAGGATTTCATTATTATTAATTCTGCTTTGTTTTTAAGCAACATTATAATTGTTTGTCTGAATCAAAATTATGGTAACCATTATGATAACTGAATTTACGTCTGTAATTTGTGTTTGGTGAAATTAATTTCTATGGCAACAGTGTGTATTGTTTACATTAATATCCTTGATCAGAGTGTTGAAGAACGAACACTTGCACAACCAGAAATTGTGACAGTTTGTTTCAGTGGCCTTGGAAACTTAGTAGATAGCTTGTTATTGTTATTTGTCTATTTTTCATAAGTGTTTGTGGCATACTATGTAGCTGAATTTAATGTCTTAAGTAATTTGAAGAATTATATGAGAAAATAAGTATTGTAATTTTCAGTTTGGAATTAAATTATAGTGTACTGAATGTTCTTAAGAAATGCAGTAATTTATTGATATTTTTACTGTGTAAGTATAGTAATTGGTTGTAATTATTTAATTAAATTATGTGATGTAGTTTGTTGGTTAAAATACTACTTTACATTTATAATATGTTGGCGAATGCAAATAACATCTCAAATAGTTCAATATAGAAACATGGTTTGGCACTGATGATACTTTAAACCATTTATGCCTTGTGGACTCTTCAGTTTATTTCCAAAATTAGGGATGTCTAGTATATTTATTTCTATATAAAGAATATTTCTTACAGAAATTCCTTTAAGCAAAAAGCGCAGACTCTGATAAGATGCCGCATCATGCGGCGTCTCAACTGGGTCTACGCTGTTTGCCAAGGCCTTTTTTTTAGAGTACAGGGGTCTGCCGACCGGGCAACTGAGGCGACAATTTCGCCCTCGGGACACAATCTTCGCTTTTTTAAAACAGAATTAAGAAAAAAAACTTCGCCCTAATTTTCGAGACATTTTTTTTTCTCGAGACAATTCATTTGCAAACAATAGATATCACGCACATGTTCGCAGTAGGGAGCGACATAGCAAATCAATACACGGGATATTCGAATCCTAGATAACTGTCAATGACGCTTCCGATTCCATAGACTCCGCCCGCTGTAACTGACCTGGTTCAATCCGATTCAGCAATACAGCGCGTCATTGTTAACGTTGCTGATTAGCTAATAGATTGCTTACTATCCAATCAGACCGGTGATAATAAGTCGATTATGACTGCTGCAACTTCAATTAGTATAAGCACTCGCCCTTTACCATTCACGGTGATTAAAACCATACATCAAAGACGATGTCGGGCATCATCATCACACCTTTTTAAACCTAAACAATTACTGTAAACAATCGCGACTTATGAAAAGTTTAATGCAACTACTGAGCAATTAATTACTTACCGTGAATAAGTTGTGAAAACAATATCCGTTAACAATTGTATGCGGTAACAATTTAATTCCATGTACATGTATATTTCATCCTGTCCATTTATAGAACTGATTTACACTAATTTTCTTCAGCCACGTGATAATATTTGCTGCTACACATCCCTTTGTATGAATCTACACTGTTCGCCATTCACTATACATGTATGCCAAGTAAAACCCGTGTTTTAGTAAGCGCGCAAAATTGTTGCTGTCGTCAGTCAAGTTCCATGCTTGAAAGCGTGCGTGTTGCAACAAACCATGTAATGTTACTTAATATAGAAGTACATGTAGTTTTTGAGAATGAAACATTAACAGCGGAATAAATGCACACAATACGAAAGTATGGATCCATAGTAATTTAAGGAAATACGTCAATTTACGAGTAATACATTAAAGAGCCAACAAGAACCAGATCAAGCTTTCGTCCTGTGTAAATTAATTAAAGAATAATACATGAATAATCTACTGCACTAAAATCTCCGATATAGTTTTCACACATAGCAACCTTTATGGAGCTAATGCATTAATGCTGTATCTAACAGTATGTGCATGCTCCCGATAAGGTAGTGTTGATTTAATGCCTATTGAAATTGTCACTTGCTGACTGTGTTACAAATATACAGTTTGAATTCCTAGAAATAAGCCCCAAACATCAAAGACCTTTGATGTCTGCCGATAGCATTGACAGGTGTTAATGTAAATAACCGCTTGCAGAGGGATAGGTTTAATTGATGTCATTCGGTAACAATTGTTATGATTGTCAAAGACTTGTGTGTTTTACTGGTTTTAATGTTGTTTCAACTGGAATTTGATTGCAAGGTAATTATTATGTTAAGTTTAGAAGGAAAAAAAGATATTAAATATGAAATGTATATTATCATCAAAAAATACCCCCCCCCTCTTCCAAAAAAAAAAAAAAAAAAAATA
>VMBQ01002340.1:0-63314 GCA_007657795.1 Dreissena rostriformis
TTCGAGTAATCTGATCGAAATAAACATTGTTTATTTAAATGCCTGAGGATAGATATGAACAAGTCAGTCATGCAGCCACGTATTTGTGTTTTAAAACTGATCCGATCCACTATTTTTCATATTTTGTCTATTTGTGTGATTTGCTGTACTAGTGAAGATACGACCTGTAGCTCTGTGTAGCGAACGGAAATATTACCATGTGCAATTACCAGCGTTAAACGTGCTAGCATTTAATTAGTTCTCATGGACATATATGTGACAACCTGTCAACAAATCGAGCAGGTAATATTCATGATAATAAGCAACCAGGAACGGATACTTATTAAGTGCATTTTCAATCTTGATAATCTTTTTTAAAATAAATTATGTATACTGTGTATTTGTGTTATGTTTAGTGTATTTGTCGACAAGCAATTGAACTGCAATTGGGGACAAACTACCCTTGTGATGTAGATGTGTCTCTTTATTGTCGTAGTTAGTGATAACGCATAAACTATTTTGGTAAGTGTGAATACCATAGAATTATGGAAAGGCACGGACTAAGAACATATTGTTTTATAAACATATTTAGATTTGCATTGGCGAAATACGGTCTATTATATTGGTTTTTAATTTTGTCCTCAAATAATAAGTGAGTCTATCAATAAGATTTTTGTTTAAATATGCTGTCAAATAGTAATCATAAAAATGTAAATTTAAATACATGTATAGATATCCATTGCTTTCCAACAGTTGTCTAACTTGAGTGGTCACATTTGTCTGTTATCGACATTTTTGTGAGGTAACCAAACTGTTGAAATACTCTTTTTGTTAAAGGTCCTATGAAAACACTATAAGCGACCCTGGATTTCAATGCCTTTTATATCTTGTATCAAAATAAAGGTACATACAACTACTAAAACTTATCAAGTTTTATGTATAACAAACACTAATTAAAAGGGCCGGGATTATGAACGTCCTTAAGCACTAAGAAAATACCAGTTGAGTATGTGTTTTTAAACGTAATTTTCAGCCGACCGAACAATAATGGGGTTATTGCCCGTATGAATTACTTTGATTTGTTTTACCTATTATGCCACACAGTTTCCGTAAACGTGTTATACTTAAGTATGTTCAATGTGTTTTGTTACACCGACCTTAAGAGACAATGCGAAAGTGTATGCTTTTATATTGTTGGAAATCGATATTTGTTCGATGTATGTGAAAATGGGTCCAGGGACTTGACGTAGATGCTATTAGTAAAAGCCTTGTGATCAGGATGTTCCGGATAAAATCCCCAGTATGATAGCGTAATAAATTTCTTTTAAAAGAGCAAAGTAATCCAACCAGTGAACGGGCTCCTCACTGTCTTACTTAGCGGGAGGCTAATCGAGAATCTTTATGAAAACAAAGCTCATTTCTTATACAACACTTTACGGTGTTTAAGGCACATGTAAAATTATCAATACAACACACACATAAAGTGAAGGGAAATGACCATCTAACAATTTGACACAAGCTCCTTTATTTACGGAAATGACCAGTTTTGAATACAACATCATGCGCTCTTGCATTTTAGGGCATTGGTCAACGATAAATGAAACGCAAGCTGATTTATTGAATGTATACCTTTGAATGGTTGTGGTCTTTAGTCGAAAACGAAATAGATTTTTTGTGGCATAGGTTCGAGCAACACTATATCTTTCTGTTTATATTGTGATATTTTATATCTGTGTTATTACGATTCGTATGCTTATGTCCTGATAATAAAATTATGGAAAATCCACTGCAAACCAAAATCTGTTTTCCTGCTCGTTTAATTTCTAATCCAGGATAAAAACGTAATCCTTTGATGACCAAGTCTCAGACTGCATAACAGAAAGGACAACTATTCAATAATATAAGCCATACACAGACAGAAAAAATTCAATGTGTAATTGAATAAGCACAATATAATATAATTATAATAGTTTGATGGCAAAACTCGTGTATAATCTGGATACAGGTTTACTAAACTTATCAGTGTGATTGATTACAACTAAACGTTGAACGTTTTTCTATTGCACTCTTGTCGACGGGGAAGAAACATGACCTCGTAAGAAGTTAATAATTATTTTTTGTGTGACCTCTATACAGGTTGGTTTCCTTAAGAGACAAGTAAATAATAATTGTGAATTTCAAAGTCTTGATTTGCAAACAAATATATAATTAATGCTCACTGACCGTTGGTCCCTTCATTTATCTTTTTATTTTGTTCAGTTAAATGGTTTGTATTTATATGCAACGTTAAAATGCAATAACAACTTCAAAAACATTTTAGTTTTTTTAATACAGCTAAGTTACAAACCTTTGATCATGCATATCTGTATTACTTATACAAATGAAAAGTACGACGTTTTATAACTTTAATCACGAAATAAATATTATTGAGACTGAAATTCTGGATCTATAATAAAATATTATAATTAATGTTATACGTATTCGTACCGGAAGTGAAGGAAGGAATATTAATATACAAACCATTTATCAGCCAAACTGGAAATTGTATCTATTTCTCATTGCAATAAAGAAAAATGTTCATTTTGCGTATTTTCAAAAATGAAGAACGTAATATAGTCAGCATACCAATTTATATGGATGTATGTGCATGACATGGTATGTATCATGGGTTTGCATTAAAAACATAAATTAATCTACACATAGTATTGTAGGGAACGGGTGAGATTGACACGGATTTGAATATTCTCCAACTTTTTGTTTGCAAATTAAAATATAATTTGACAATAAACCACTAATTAATTGGAGTTTAATTACATTTTAGATTTTGAATGTTTATTATTATCTACTACTACTATTATTCTTATTACTGGTATATCGGAAATTAACACTAAATGATTCATTAATAAAACTAACTGTTTTTGCTTATTAAAAGTACTTTTGGTCCATCTTTTTGCGTCTAAAATACCTGTATCAATCTGCTATGCGTTCTATTACCCTGGAAGCGTTATATTTTTTTTGTTTAAAGAACATGACCTTGCATCCCAAACACTGAGGAGACAGACATATTCCTGTCAAATACAATGTCGTCCAGTTTTCATGTTAAGCTATTTCCTAAATTATTTTCGATGTTCTCCTCAACCTAATTTATATCAATTGTAGACATTGCTAGAATCACTTTGCTTAATTCGTTACAAAGTTTGTTTCAACTAACCGACCGACCCTTATGTGTTTTGCCTATCCATAACTTTTTTGTATTTCAAGTAGAGTCTTCGATCATTGTTGCTTCATTCGAGCCAATTGGCTTAATGAACTATTGAGTTTGTAATGATATTAATGGTGCTACATTAATTTTCTTTTAGCTATATTTATTACCCAGTTATACTTTAACTAAATAAAACATAAAAACATATCATAGAACTGTTGGGTCATTTCTACACTACACGCTGTGTGAATAGAATATGTATTTCCTGACAATACATATTTTCAGAACGTTTTATAGAGTAAATATACTTATAAAACTAAATGGTATAACTAATTTAATATTTAAATTATATTTAAATAACAATTCTATCATTAAAGGGACTGTCAACCACTGATATTTTAATCAATATAAACTAATAATTGTAAACAAATACGGTATTCTAGCACGTTTCTTTTTTCGTCATTCGTGGTTGACAGTCCCTTTAACTAGTGAAGTTGAAATTATTATTTGTAAAATAGCTCAAACATCATATGATAGGATTATTGTTTTACATTGTTTTATCATTATCAAAAACCGTCCTTAAACTCTTCAAATCCAGGAAAAGCTTTTTCTATTATGTGCATGTGTCTTCTGAACGAATGTTCGTCTTTTGAACTACCCTTTAAAGAACCTTTCCCAGGATTGCATTGTTAGATTTTACTACAGATGCAGCTATCTCGGCAACGAAAAGAACAACGAAACAAACCCTTTAATTTTCTAATTTCACATGATATACGTCTTGCGTTTGTTGATGCTATAAATGAAGCTTCATAAGTTCCTCATTTTATTGAAATTTAAATCTCCTATGGGACAATGTCGCGTCTCGGAATCTCATTTGTGAAATAATAGAAACATGTGGACAAATCGAGTTAACGTGATATATTTCTTAACATCACTATAAATAAGTGTTTTATTTTTACTACGTACGATAGCGGTAGAAAAATACAAACGAAAGCTTTGATATAAATTATGAATCCTTACACCGCTTGAGCGCAGACGAAAGACGATGTTGTGACTAACTGTTCTACGTAAATTGACAATGGGCTCGACATGCAAATAGATTTAAATACATAAAAAGATACGATACAAATATACTAGTAAATGCCACGCTGGACATTCAGCAACAGTAAATAATCCTTACCCTGTAACAAAATCACCCATTGTCTAAAACAAAATGTTCATTGTGGTCATCTTCCTAGCGGCTTGAAAACGGTGATGATTGAAAATGAAAACATTTTTTTCCCCGTGATTCAATCTCTGAAGCCTGGATGATACTCTATTGCGCTAAAGCACCTATCGAAACAACAGCGAAGTTCTGATAACTTAAGTTGAGTGTTAACTATCGGCTATTTTTTGGACAGCCCACAGCGGTCGATCTGTGACCGTATTTGCTAAATGACTAATATACCTTATTTTCATTTTCGTTTTGTGTGTGTTGTATTTTATACTTTTGTCCAAATAATAAGGTTATAACAATTAGTTATTCATTTAATGAATACTCAACTGTAACGTTCGATCGAAACGGCAAATACGCGACGAATACGATCTTGCATAACATTTTATAGTTCAATAAAAAAAATATCTACGTGTTATAAACTTCAGTTAAGAGAACTCATATGTTTAACCTGAAACAAGCGTGTATTTATATATGCAATCAGCGTGTGAGTTTGCCTCATTAAAATGTGATATTTGTGAACGAGTTAAGCATGATAGTAAATTATAACCATGTGATTAAGTACTTTTTTTCCACTTACTCGTCGTAACATTGATTTAAGTTAATATGAAGATTAAAACCCAATGAGAGAAAAACGGACGTATCGCCATCTTTGCACATATGATGTTAGGTCTATTTGCTTTAATGTGTGACTTGATAACGAAGCATATCCTTTTGTCAATATATTTAAGGAACGTTTTCACGTATTGACGAATTGACGAGTATGATTAAGAGGTTCCGGGTTGGAGTTCGGTTGAAAGCAATCTTGTTTTATCCTAGTATGTGTTGTTTCCTTAATGTTGATACTTTAACTTTGTACAAATGTTTTCGAAGTGTAGACAATGAATGGCATACTTGAAAATATACAAGCTGTTGAAAACAAAACTTTATTTTCTTAGAAAATGCGAGATTGTTTCTTCTGTATTGTACTTATTGGAAAAAAGACAGATTAATCTTTAAAATGATTCCATGCTTGTAAAATGTAATATATAGAAAGGCAAGAAAAAGTATTTTTGAAATAAGTGTGTTAAACCTACAAAGTTATCTCAGTTAATTTTGTGCATTTATTAAAGAACATGGGATGCCTTTTGTCTCTTTGCCTGGTGTTGTTTTTCTTTGGGATTCTACAAAAGCTAAATTATTATTCTTCAAACATCATGTGGCCAATGAAAACGTAAAAAAGCTACATTACTTATGTTTTAGAGTAAAATATCCTTGAAGGTCGATTTCAAAAATGTATCCGGTCCATCGAAAAGCATTGGCTCCAGGGGGGGGGGGATAGGTCAGTGTTCATAATTTAGCTATAATAAAAGCTTGCTAACACCCCAGACACGATTTTGTTCCATTCTCCATGAAACATTAGTTTCAGTGATATCTCAGCTGAGTTTGAAAATGGTTTATGTTCTTTGCAAATGGCCGCGAGAATCTCAGGCAGTTTTCCCTTTTTTGTTTAGTGCCTCCTGTAGACGTCAACATGTCATGGTGAACACCCGTTTCTCTACCTAAAAGGTAAAGCTCATACTGAGGAGTCAAAGGTCAAATTTGAAAACAAAAGTGAAATGTGGAGGCATCTATGTCCTATCGACGCATGTTTTGTTTGCCGAATATTTATGCTCGGGATTGCTCCGAGCATTTGCTTAACCTCATCTAAGCAAGACGGTGTGCATCATCAACTTTAACTTCAGAAGATTCTAGAGGCAATATTTATTGCATAATATTCGTGGAAAATAGTCAGAAAATTTGTCTTAATAATATGCTGGGCGAGTTGTGTCAAGTGGATACAAAAACTAGGTCATAATGTCCACTTTGAAACACTTTGTAAACACGATTGAAGTCACATTTTATGCCCAATCATCATTAAACTTTCTCACATTTGTCATTTTGAAATCTCGAAATATTTCGAATTCGTTTTCGATCCATTACAATTTAAGGCACCAGGGGGCGAAGCAGTTTTGCATATATGTCTAAGGTAAAACCTTCTGAACACTCTTTAGGAACATTTATTATCCAATCTTCATGAAACTTGTTCAAAACATTTGTTCCAATGATATCTCAGCTGCCAGAGGCCGGGAAGGTTCCTTATATGGCTAGATTAGAACATTGTGAGCAATGTAGAGGTCACATTTGTTCCTGATCATCAGCAAACTTGCTCAGAACATTTGCCTCTATGATATATTGCTGAGATCAAAATATATGTCACTAGGTCTAGTAAAAGAAAGAGCTTGTTAACACTCTAGGTTTCACATTTATTTACCTTAAATTTACCGTCATAAATCTTGGACATAACATTTGCCTCAATGCTATCGCCAAATTTGAACCTGGATCATGTGGGCGCAAAAACTAGGTCAGTAGGACAAATTAAAGAAAAACAATGTTAACACTCTGTATTCATCACTGTTGCCCATTCTTTATAAAATGTTTTCTGAAGAATTGTTATACTGTATCATCTTAAAATTTAAACCATTTTTCTCTAGGTCACAAAGACGAATCTGAAGTAAAGGTGAGCTGACTTTATATATAAATTAAACGAAACGATTAACACATTCAATTCATGTTTAAGCATGTTGTATTTTGCCCCGAGCTATGATGGGATGATCAGCATTAATATGTTTTCCATATTCAAATATATTTTGTTCTGTCGTGGGACGTATCGAGATCATATCGCGGGAAAACACTTTAACGGAAGTATACCATTAGCTTAACAGGATATGTGCACAATTAAAATACACTTCTATTAAATTGCCGACTATTGGAGTTTAACATTTAAGTAATGCCTAGTGTAAGATGATACTTGGTGTAAAAAGCACGTTTGCTCATTTCCGACTGCATAAGTTTGATCATTAAGTCAGAAATAGTTTGTTATTCAACAATTTACCCACGTAAATCTTGTGTGAACATTTTGCAGTGGCCCGTAAATATTCAGGAAGTTTTGAATGGTTGCTGACCGTTTTATTGTAGCAACTTTATGCCAAATTAATTAAATTAAATATCTAGGTTTGGCCTATGCTTACCATAAGGGTACCAGTATAGTTCGCTGGTAGTGAAACAATGTGGGAACCAGTCCACTATCCAGGAAAGGAAAACAAACCAGCTTGAGCATTTTCTAACCATGTGGGTATCAGTCCACTTATCGGGATCCACCTGTCAAAGCCTAGGATAAGCATAAGGGTACCAGTTCAGTACTCGGGTGGTCAAAATGTACCAGTTTGCGCCTATGCTTACTAGCCAGTCCAGTACCTGGTAAGAGAAAAAGCACATGCTTGTACCAATGCTAAGCATGTGGGTACCAGTCCAGTATCCGGGTGGTGAAAACGTTCCAGCCTGAGCCTATGTTCACCTTGTGTGTACCGGTCCAATTACCAGCCTGGGTCTATGCTAAGCAAGTGAGTATCTATGCAGAACCAGGGTAGTGAAAAAAGTATCTGCCTAGCCCTATGATAACCGTTCGAGTACTAGTATGGTACCCGGCTAATGAAAATGTACTTGCCTGACACGATTCGCATCACTTGCAAGTGTTTTACCATAGCTTTTATTTTGAAAAGTTGTGAACATATTAAAAGTCTAACAACACTACTCGCATTTCCAACTTTCAGTTTAATTTGACTAGTCTAGCTCAACCAAAATATAAAGTCCAGAAGCGACACAAGTAAAAAGGTTAGAGCTATAGATTAGCAGTAATGAAATACGCTTGTATTGTTTTTTTACTATGGGATGCTTCTACAGCAACTTCGTATTTTAGTTTGTTCAAATAATGCGTCAGCATTCTAGTTTTAAGTCCATCCATCTAAATTCTCAAAACTCAAAAAAGGCGACCAAGACCACATTTACTTCGACAATAACTGCAGACGGTAGTGAGCAGGCGCATTATTGGAAAAAACATATTTTAATTTTAGGCGACGGTAGACCATCGTTTATGTACATTGCGCACAGGTAACTCAATCATGTAAAAACTTAGAACAATTGAACTTTGGGAAATTGTTTAATCATGCAACTCGGTTTGCAATATTACGATTATAATGAAGGAAACACTTTTGTTAAACAAGTTGTTCACAGGTTTTTAAAGTGCGTTTGAGTGCTTTCAACAGATCTGAGAAGCAAGTCTTTAAAGTGTCAGCGTATTTTATTTTTATACAGACATGATTAATCTTCCGCTATCAAATTAGAAACATCTTATTTTTCTTAAAATACGAATGTATCGGAATAACTCTTAGTTTTCAAACACTAAAAACTATATAAAACTATATAGAGGCACCATGAAAATATACATATTTCATCTTAGTTGATATAGTTGATATGTTTCATGGTGTTCTATAGACAAAAACCTGAATGTTGAACTTTGACCACAAAGTAAAAGATTAGCATAAAAATATTGTAGTATGAAAATTTAATTATTCAAAGTTAATTGTTATTACAGGCTTTAACCAACAAAATACTTATTTCCAAAAGCGTTGATATTATCATAATTGGCAGTAAATCAAAACAAACAGTTGGTATCGAAATGAAACAAAACTAGTAAAAACATTAACAGCGCTTATTGGTTTCTTTCCAAACATCATTTTAACTGCGAAACTACTTGAAGCTATCGGGTTTTATCAGTACTATCAACTTATTAAACAACATAAGCAACAGCTATCTTCTGCGACTTGCGAGAGTACATATATTGTTGCCGCATATGCATAGAGTTTCAAAACATGCGTATACATCATTAAAAATATACACTTAATAACACTTCCAATCCATAGTAACAAGTATAATTGATGTGAACGTAATAACATTTGTATTCCGTGCATGAATGCATGCTCAAGGCAAGTCTATATTAAATTTACTATACATATGTAACTGGTCTAAAACTGAAAATTGTCTTTTTCTAATTAAACCACTTGACGATAAAGACAATTAATTTGAATCTTTAACGACAGATTTAACCAGTTTCACAAAATTGCAACGTGACTTAATACGCACTCACTGCGAGCTAGTGGAGCCACTAATGTGCGTACTCATTCAAGCCATATTCTTAGAATGGGCGCAATCCTTAGAATATAGGAAATACGGCCTTTATTCGAGCATGCTCGGAAAATCAACAAGGAAATGCATACAATTTGCATAACCACGTGTAAGCATATACAATACATGAATTTGAATTAGATGTTTTCATGAAGACGATCTCCCAATAACTGATTTCGAAAACCATTTACGTCTAGAAAAAGCCACACACCGACTGTCTTGTAACCGATAATTCTTTATCTAACGAATCTTGAACAATACCGTAGTTTGCTATGTCAGTTGACGATATCCCATGCATCTTAAGGCATCTTTCTGAACTTCGAAAGGTTTGGCACATTAGTTGTTCCACTAGCTCGCAGTGAGTGCGTACTAAGTCTCGTTCGGGACTATTTATATTCATTTGTTTCAGACAATTATTCTCATACTCGTGTATAACCTTATGTTTTGTATTTCTTAATCATTGTGGATGAATTATTGTCACGAAAAGCTTGTTTGAACCAAATCTCAATTGATTCAAAAGACAATGTTGCTTATCATATATATTTTGCTTAAATGCCATTTGAAAAAGCTTTCGTTGCATATTTTGCAATAATAATCTCCGAACCATTCCTATAAATGACAGGTTTGCTTTGGCACACATTAATAAACAAATGCTCGGATTTGAATGGTTCGTTATTACAACGATGTGCACGTACTTCGTTCATACACATGAAACTTGCATACCCTCAAATGATCATTGCTCAACCTTTAACATCAATCACATCCGTAGAATCTCTATACATGTACATAACAGACAATGATTCTATCATTTGTGATGAAAGTACATCTATCATGTGAACTGCTTTGGGGCACACACGTTTGAAGCTTCTAAACAATGTACCTTTCCGTTGGGTCATATACACCATTCATAGAATGAATCCAGTTATAACCGTACACCATGGATGCAACAACGTTATAAGATTTTCCTTGATCCATCAATAGAGCCATGTTTATTGCTGCTGCTATAGGTCAAGCTGGCATGGTGACTAAGGAATTGTCTTATACATATCCAGCCATTATGTCCTCCATGTCTTTTTTGTTAAGCCCATGCATCCCGCGTCCTCTGATCGCTCCTTCAGGGGACCTATCAAACCATAACCGGTTGAACACATGTACTTTACCTCAATAAATACATTTTTGTATGTCAATACAGGTATTGAGGCTGGTGGGAGCGTTTTATTGGGTAAACGAAAACGTCTATCAAGAAAGTGCTAGGACGATCTTACGTTGACTACCATACGTCATCGACTGTGGTCACTGAAATAGAAGCTGTTATAAATGATCGACCTCTGACCTACATCAGCACCGCGCAGAGTGACTTGCAGCCGCTGACCCCTTCTCATCTTGTTTCCGGTCGCCGAATCACAGTGCTACCCCACAACCGTGACGTGGATTTGGATCCTCAAAATATCATCACCAGAGAGAACATTTCCAAACGAGCGCGAATGTAGCAAAAACTCATCGACGATTTCCGCTGCAGATGGAGAAGAGAATACCACACAGCTTTACGAGAAAACCAGCAGATTTCCGGGCGTAATGAGCAGACGATTAAAGTCGGATTCATCGTCATGGTACACGATAAAGGTCCACGGTCACGATGGAAATTGGCAAGGGTCGAGGCGCTCATCCAAGGCAACGACGGACGAGTACGAGCCGCAAACATTCGGACTGACGGGGGAATTACGAATCGCCTATTTACCAAACTATATCCATTGGAGGTCGGAGACGACACAGTGCCATACATTGACTGATAAATGTTGTAGCGAAAAACAAAAATCATGCTATGACCGTTTTGTTTAAAATGCATCTTCGTCCCTGATTTACTATTAATGTTGAATTTATAAAATTATTTGTTAAATGCTTCGCTTTTTAAAGTGCATATTGTTGTATTTCTATGTGTTTATTCACATTTTACGGCCCCGTGTATGTTGGGAATTTGTACATGTAACGACGCTTTCGCGCCATCGCGCGGAACGTCACGTGACGTAAATGTCATATCTGTGAGTACGTTGATTTTGATATATGGAGACGTAAATAGATTCAGAACTAGACACAACGCTTTCTTCTTTTCATACGATCACAATACAACCTTCATTTCTAATTGTTTGTTCAAGGTCTGTTGGTTTGACATGGCTGAATATACTGGACAGCACCTTCATTAGAGCTTTCCTGACACCGGTTGATTTCTGGACAGATGCCTTTGTGCCGTCGGGATTAGAGACTGGCACGTGTTCATGCTGTTCCTCATGCAGTCAAGTACCTTCATAACTTTCTCCACCTGTGTATGTCGTTTACTTTTATCCTTTTCCTTAGATGTGGTTGCTGACAGTCGTTTTCCACGCGTACTAACTATGCGCATAGTAACTCCTTTCCCAGCTACTGCCTTCTTTACTAGATGACTCGGACTAGCTATGTTGCTCACATCTGCTATGTCATTTTCGCTCAAGCCAAAAAATCCCTGTTGGGCAGCATACTTTTTTTATCATAAAACTTCCAATGCCATAGGAATTGGCATCCAAGATTTCACATGGCAAGTCTTCCTGATTTGGGCCGTAGATATTTTGCGGAATATTAGATTCCTCTGTGCTAAATGCATTGACACGTACTATCAGCTTGCAAAGTGGTAATATATGCTTCCAATAACCCTTGCGAAGTACAAATTGAATGTTGTTTTCCTCTGTGTTGTCTGCCTAATCAGGCACAGACATGTTTTCTGTAACGTCTGCAGAAGATCCAGTGCTTGTTATTTCTGCACGTGCATTCTGAACGTCTGTGAAATGATCCACGATGCTCATGCGAGTTAATACGGATTGTATGGTAGATCTTGTTCTTAAACTCTTGATTGCATCTTTATGATTAATTTCCCTCTGTGTGTCCAAGGCAATGTTTACGTGACTCTTCTTATGTGGGGTTGAGAACAATGACATTTTCATATTCGGATGAAACGTTCCAGCTCTGTAATGCTCATGCAATAAGTCCACACAAAACGAAGCATATGATGAGGCCCCATCAAGGAAAGCAAATGGCAGCGAACTTTTAACAGCTGCCAACAGAAGATTATAGCCATCTGGTCGACCAACCCGTTCTGCTATTGCTATACATCACAGTGCTGCATGAAGGCCATATGCAGAGCAAATATTGCATTTCGTGATCTACCATATTCAATAAATGAAGTTATTTGTTTTCCTCATTTTAAGCTTAACTTGCTAATGTAACTTTCTTTCATGTCTGTTTGAAGCTTTATCTGTTGTTCATGTTGAAGGCCTTAGTAGAACGTCAGAAGTACAGCGCAATGTAAAGCAACTGGCAATTTCGTTATATTTCTTGACGCTTTTTCAATATTTTGAAGGGTAATCAAGTTCATCAAGTCGTCTTCTTGCTCTGAGTCCTTCATAAACTTCAGCAGATGTATCAAGCCGGCATTTGTGTAGGCACTAAACAGATTAACAATTTTTGACTTCCTCAAGTGAAGTGCTGTAAATTCTGGAAGGAACTGCCGAAAATGAGGGTTTTCTTTCATGAGCTTAAGGAGGTTCTTTGCAATTTTGTGATCTGGTGCAAACAGAATCCTGTCCTTTTGGTGGTTACTTCTCCCAAGCTTCTCGGTCATTTGCTGCAGAATATCTTTCAAATTGCTGATATCATCATCACGCCCTGTAGCTGGGATTGTATGTCTGCATAAAAGTGGCGGTACCTTGAAATGTGTAAGCAAGTGGTGATTACAATAAATCTCAGATGACTCCTCACAAAATTCTGGTGTATTTTGATTGTGTTGGACACTTTCTTCGTAATCCAGTATTGTTCTTGCAAGAAGATCTGTGTCTTCAGAGTTATCTTCGATATTGCTTGATTGAAGTTTGTTAATTTCTGCTATGAAATCTTGCTTTTTAATGGAACCGTCAAAATGCATCGATAGGTTATGCTCCTTTTCAAGTTGTGTCAAGTCCTCTTCTTGTTTGGTGTTGTCATATTCAGGTTCTTCCAATGTCAGTGAACACATTGAGCAGTCTTGGTCTTGAGTATCAATAATTGGTAAGGGATCTTTTACCTGTAAATCCAGGAGTTTGAATATCGACGTTTCATCCTTAAGAACTGGTCCCCATGTCATCTGAGTAGACTCTGATTCCTTGCCAGTTATGTGAAGAAGAAGTGAAATATCGTCTGACTGTAGCTGCTTTGCCTCAATGCATGAACAGGAATCTATGAAGGCCTTCTCTATGCAGTCTTCGCTTTGCCAGGAGTTGCCCAGTTTGTGGTCTTTTGGCCGTCCCTTTAATGTTATTGGCAGAGTGCATACCTGCGATGTACAGCTTTTACCGGGGCGGGTCCTCATGCACTGAAAGCCGTACCAAATTGTTCATGAAAAATGTCACGAAGCAATCACGTAAACTGGTGTTGTGCACTTTCTGTTCGTCATCATCAACTGCTTGGTGATTTAGAGGATACTGCTTAAGATATGTTTCATTGTAGGACTTGTCTGGATCTGAAGCATGTTTTAACCATCTTTCAGCAGTACTAAGTTTCTGTGTGTAACCATAGCTAGATGTGATGATAAATACAGTAACAAGTGAATGGTAATTGAACAACAGTGTAGTGCCTGTTTTAAAGGGATAGAGCAGTATCGAAAAGACTGTACAATTTCGATATCTTGTTTCGTAGTAAAAGCTCCTTGTCTTGACATCTTGTAAAACTGTCTTTATTTAAGAAGCAGGATGCGAAAAATACTTGAACTGCCAGCGGAACATGCAATAGCCTTTCTGTGTCTGTATTCACTTGCCACCAATCAAGGGTAACGGTTACTCAGGGTTCTACACCGTTAAGATACAGTTTACATAACTTAACACCAGAAAGTAGTTCAATAGTGTCTGGCTATATACAGTTCTCATCATCAATATCTTTTACTACGTGTACGACATTGCTTGTTAATTTGTTGTCAAGAAACGTCTCTTGCAATTGAAACCTATGTCCAACCCCGGTGGTTGTGTCACAGTTTGAACAAGAATAAAATTCGAATGTGCCGCATCGAACAAAAACTATATAATGGCGTTTAAATGAGATAATGACCTGTTCTTGGAGCCTGATGTACCATCAATCAATAAGGACAGTCATGCATGAGCTAAGAATACTCTCTAGGTTTGACAGTCTTCCGCAGAGTGTGTGGATTTACATTCACTCTTTTTACCGGCTATCACTGTATGAATCACAAGCCATAACTTTTTTCCGTGCAATATAACAATGACATTTTTTTAAAATCTTGAACATGTCTAAGATATTATTTTAGGCGTTTACATTGGCTACCTTTTCTTTGACACATCGTAAATTGTAATTTGGCGAAATGAAGTCGCCATCAGTAAGAATTAGTCGCAGTACGTGACAAAATTCGAAAATTATTGTCATTCTTCTCCTTCGTGATATCTCAGTTCTATGGCACGTCGACGTGGGCTCTCACATGATTCAACAATAAACACCATCGGGGTCTCTCTTGGGCCGCCCATTTTAAAATTTGCGGACCCTCATCGTATCGTTTGAATGCTGCCGACACCCATGCTGTTCTTGGGCGTCCCGTCTTGGTTATTCCGTCCACTTTGCCGTGTAGTGTAATGTTTGCGATCCTGTTCTTGTCCATCTAGAGTTCATGATTGAACCACTGGTGTTGTCGTTCATGTACTCTTTGCACTATTGTTTCTGTCCGGTTGAGGGACTTCCTGATGTCGTTTTTTCTCATCTTGTCAATATTGTAATTACATACCATATTTTATTATACAAGTCTATGCAATTCGTAAAAATGCGGAAACCAAGACTCGCGCATACTTAATCATTCTAAAACTCGTTTCATAAAATAAGGTATTAATGTAATGAGAACTCGTGTAAAAACACATATACATTTATATAGGATAGTGTAATAAGTGTGGCGGTTATAGTTTCGTCCGTGACGTCACCCGGGTGCCGATTTTGTTTGGACAACGCATGTCCTGTAAGACCTTATTGAATGTCACGTTTTAGTAAAGAATCGTTGATAATAATTGTTTTAATATAATACAAAGGTCACGGATTTAGTTCTACTTTTGTTTTTGACTAACTGTATGCAAAATATTGTCCGTTCAAAAAAAGCTCAATATTGGCGATCACAGACCTACTAGTAATGCTAGATCTAAATACTTTTTCGACAAACATGTTTTATTATAAATGCATCAGCTATCCGTATCTGCTTTTTGCTGATTTTGTTTTTATACGGGCCCACTCTGTTATTGGCCAAGTAAGCCAACGGCTTAAAATAAGCAAGTTTGACAACAGGAATTTCTTTCTAAAACCACAAAAGATATCCAAAATAACAAGAAATTTGACATTATAAGGTACAAATGGCTAAATAAAATTGTGTACAAAGGTTTACACAGTCATGAGTCCAAGGACTTTCTGGAATACAATTGTGTCATTCCCAATTACTATAAGCAAGTAAAAAAAAAATAATTTGCAATAATTCAAATGGAGATATAATAAAGTATGCTGTCAGTTAATTAAATAGTAAAGGAAGGAAATGATACGGACGACCCTGTCACATATACAGATCAATAAGGAAACAAACTTGTCAAAGTAATTGTCCTTGTGTGTGTTTAAAAACATGTCTTGCTATATATTGTTCAATTTTCTATTTACTTAATTTGTTTACCCCTCTTCTGTACACAGTGCAGAACATGGCATATACATTTGCAGTTTATTTCAATAGGGAAAGATCTAGGATCATACAATAGTAGGGTAGGGTGCAAAGCCGACCATTATGATGACAATTTTTTAATAATTTGTCAAATCTGCCAATCGAGCTCTTAAAAATAGTCTTATCGTCAGGGCTGTATTCAATATTGGTTTATAATCAATATAAACTTTTTTTCTTAACACTCAAACAAAGAACAAACCTTTCTAAAATTACTGATGATTTCGATGTCCGCCCTTTTTTTTTTCACAAATATTCACCTGATTATTTTAATTCTTATCTGTAGACTCAATGAGTGTACTGCGTAAAAAATATTTTACACCCAGCCGATCGTATCTATTCAATTGTTATACAATTTATCCATCTATTATGAGCACATGTGTAATTATGCGACAATATGTTCTCTTCGATTTTATTACCATGTGAAGACGTAAACAGAGCGGTAGCTCCATCCTATTTCAAATTGATCCTTTCCCAATAAGCCATTATTAATGTAGCGCGAAGTCACGTGACTCGAAGAATTCCAGAACGAGACTGAACGTGATGCCATTTCTTATAGTGCCATGCAACGCCGCATCTGATTGCGACCCTTCATGATTTTGAACATTTGGCGACGTACCGATATTGTCAACACAAGGCGACATCGTCAGAATTAACAGTAAATATATACTCCCATTTTAAGTTGTTTATTTTCTGTTAAAACATAAAATACATTTTCTTGATTAAAGTAAAAAAAAATTGCCCTTTGGCTCAGCGCAAACCCATTATCATGTTATGGTAAGATACGGTGCAGACTTAATAATAACATGATTTCACAACCACAGGTGGCAGAATGGTCATTTAACACAATTTATGATGCATTCATTTTCGTGGTAGTAGTATTGAGTAGTCAGTTCGTGCAGTAATTTAACGCCAAACACTCAACTACTGTCGGAAGAACAGGCCGGATTCATAGATCGGCGGAGCAAAGTGGAACTGATCTTCAACTGCAGAGTCATCATTGAGAAACACCTGCAACACTAGCGTGAGCTCTTCCACAACTTCATCGACTTCAAGAAAGCTTTCGACCGCATGTGGTATGATGGCATATGGCAGGTTCTAAGAGGATTCAACATTGACGAAGTGCTGCTGCAAGTCATCCAAGAACTCTTCGGACACGCCAGCAGCGCAGTACTTCTAAACGGACAGATGGGTGACTTCTTCAGGGCATCTGTTTGCGTCCGTCAGTGATGTCTTCTCTCCCTCGTCCTATTTAAAATTTTCCTTACGAAGATAATGCAGGAGACCCTCCACGAAACCACACCTTCATCTCCATTGGTGACAGACCCATCTCTAACTTGTGATTCGAGTATGACATTGACATCATGGGTTGCACCAGCATTTAACGCGAAGACCTCAGCAACAGACTCTTTGAAAGAGCAGGAGCGTAAGCGATGGAGGTCAGCACGGAGAAGTCAAAGATCATAGTAAACAGCACGAGCAACGCAAGTGCAGACATCACCATGGCCGGCCAGAAGTTGGAAGAAGTTACCGGCTTCAAGTTCTTGGGAGCAATCCTGCCCAAAAATGGTATCAGTACTGCTAAGGTCCGAATTAAAATTGTGATGGTGACCGCAGAGATGGCCAGACTAAGCAGTTTGTGGACAAGCAGCTCCATTAGCTTCCCCACCAAGATCAGACTCTATAATTACCTCGATGTCTCTTTTCAACTGTACGGCTGCGAGACCTAGACACTTCACGCTGGCACAGAACGCATGATACAGGCCTCTAAACAAAGTGTATTCGAAGACTGTTCCGCATCCCCTACATAGAGTGCAATACCAAAGAGTATGTCCGCAAAATGAAAACAGCACTTGTTGGCCCACACGAACACCGCCTGGCAAGGGTCAAACGAAGAAAGCTGACTTGGTTTAGAACGTCACCAGGCTCGACTGTCTGCAAGACCGTACTCCAGGTCACGCTAGAGGGAGGTGGCCGTCGAAGCCGTCAGAAGAAATGCTGGATGGACAATGTGAAAGAGTGGACGTCCCACCCTATTTATGAGCTACTCCAAGCAGCCAAGAAAAGACCTGGGAGATTTTTGTGGCGTCGTCCCTCATTTCCCACAATGTCCAAACCGGTCAAGGGAATGATGATACTGATAAAATACTCAACTGTTGCTTTAATTAGATAAGTTACATATTGTAAAAATTAAAAGTCATTTGTCCAAACCGATTGTCAGAAACGTAAAACGGTATAGCGACTAGCAAGTTAAATCATAATAAAAAAGTGCTTAATACATATACAGTTGAAATATTTTAAAAGTTTAGTGATAAACATTTTACGTTTTTAGCGGGTACCGGTAAAATAAAACTCCTCCATTACGTATACCGAGTAAACGTTACGGTACTGTTCAAAACAACATCATTCCACGAGCATTTTCGTTTGAACACAACGGGGGTTAAATTACGTTTCCGAAATATACAAACAATACAGATGTATGATACAAAATGCTATATATATCATAATCACTAATAACGAGCTTTCAATAAAACATGCATAGACAGAAAATAGACAATTTGCATCATGTGCACGTTTATTTTTCCGTTGTATGTTCAAATTTATCCGAAAGGAAATTCATTCAAAGCAATATAACATTAACATAACATTAAAATATTGTAAAGTGCTTCGCTTTATTTTATAATTGATTCAATGCACCCCTTGCACTTTGGATCACTCGTGAAAAATGAAACACACTCACACACCCATAGCATTTATAACTATAATGATATAATTATATGTTGTAATAATTTGTTGAGTTTAATTGTTTGAAATGTGCAAGAAATAATACGGAACATTTGTAGCTTTGTATTGTAAAATTGCAGTTTTTAGTCTTCAGCCCACCTTTACTCTGATGCTAATAATTAACTCTTTTTTGTAAAAGGATCCAAGTAAATGTGTTTATACACAATATAAGTACTGCTATCATTGACTTAATAATTATGTATTATAGTGTTTATTTCGAAATGTCTTTTAGATTTATTGACTTAACACATGCCTATATTCATATATTTTTCGTCACTGTAACCATGGATTTTGACAATCAGCCTGTACGCATGCGCAGAAAATAACGAATATAATATTGGTAACATTTATAATACCGATATAATTGCACATGAAATGCTGATTATACACAGTTGTTTATTTCTCGCTAACTAGAGGATGCTTTGCAAACGTGTCTGCAAATAAAATGCTCACTGGGAAACGTTGACATCTATATTTGCTCGTGTTCATAAACAACCAAACAGACTTCCACTTTGCTTTTTCAGTAAGAATCCACAAATAAAGTAGTTAGGATATTTAACACTGCTTATCGCACAGAGAGCAATGCCCAAGTGTTGAGATAGTATATTCTTTGAAATAGAAGTTCATTAAGATTGAACTAGATGTCTGATCGAGTGATTGTTTGATTAAAACAATCTGATAAAAACCGACATTGCATGACCGCCGATACTCCATCTTTATACAGTACATTAAATCATTCTATTATGTCAGAACCAAAATTAAACCATGATATAATCCGATTAACAAATGTCCATGATAAAGAATGGAAGGCCTTTTCAAAATCTATCAGCAACAGCAGCCCCTGGATAACTTTTTCATCTGCATAATTAATGTATCGTAAATGAGTTTGGTGTTCTCTGCTATTAATACCCTCGAAACAACCCCGTTTGGTCATCGCTGATTAATTTAGCAATATATAGTTTCAACCTGTTTGCGATGCATCAGAACCGATTTTATACACAGCAGTAAGAAATGTTATTGATCGCCAGTTCTGTAAAAATTGTATAGGTTTATCACCTTTTGGAATGCAGATAATTATATATTGCGTTTGAGTGACGGGTACGTTTCCACTAATTAATGCGTGTTTTAGAGCCTTGAGGTGCCCGAATTGGGCCAAAATACCTTAAAGTAACATTGATACTAAAAAATCAACGGACATTTCGTAAAGTATTACGTAAAATAAAATTACCAAATACAAAATCAATGTTCCTTATAGCAAAATCCAAAATTTCAAAACGAGATGTTTTCTGCTAACATGGATGTTTGTAGATATAAAATGCTTGCTTTTATTTTTTCGTGTCACAAAAAAAATTAATTCCATTTTGATGTCCCGCGACTATATCTATTCATACGACATACGATTACTAACATGGTACCATGTTTGTGTTCATGTGTCGTATGGATAGATATCAGTGCGGGACATTAAAATGGAATTATTTGTGACACAAAAAAATAAAAACGAGCATTTTGTATCTACAATCATCCATGTTACCATACCACATCTTGCGTTTAGGTTTTGGCTTTTGCTATAAAGAACATTGATTTCTTAATGAGTAACTTTATTTTACAAAATACTTTACGAAATGTCCGTTTATTTTTGAGTATTAATGTTACCTTAAACAAAAGTAACATTTTTTAAACCTGATGAACAAGGGCCTTTATTATTTGCTATGTTTGTTTAAAACAAAAGAAACCTTTATATAATTCAATTGGACCTTCTTAACTATTTTACTGTGCATTTGAAAGTTTATGAATTTCAATATCATCAACGTAACTATTTATACCTTCATTGTTAAAGTTTACATTTTTATACTGGTATACTGTTTTAGAATAAGGCGGTTTCTAATACATTCCAATTGTCATCAATTAAATTGGTCATAGTTGCTGTAGTATAATTGTATTTATCAAGTTACAAAAATTGGTCGAGGGTTAACCACCATTTTGTTAATCTATTAAGCTCTAGAACTTAAATCATACCATATATTCTGTGAGCGTTTTCTCTAGATGTCGATTTCCAGTTTAAGTTGCTGTTCAAGATTGCTTGCCGATTTCTTCTTATTTGAACTGTAATATGTAGCTTTGCACCTTATTTATATCGTAAGTATCGTGAACAAGTTGTTCGTCAATCGTAAATTGAATGGCTTGATCTTATTTATCAGACATGGTATCAAAATTATAAACTTGGACCATGTATTGTTGTGTTACTTCATAAATTTGTTTTATTAATAGTGTTTACGTTTTCGATATCACCTAAAAGACTATTGATATGTTTTCATAGACCTGTTCCATGGTTAAAATTAGTGAAATTTAAGGATATGGTTACAATTGAGTGATCGGATTAGAGTGATCGGATTAGAAGCTAGGTAATAAGTTTACATTTAGCAATGCCGGGAATAAAGGGAAAATATCAAGCCTAAATTGTTGTAAAAGGCTTGTTCGTCGCAATGTGTATCGTTTAAAAACAGGAAAGCTAACTTTGAAAGATTGCGTTCTTCCATATGCTTTATTACCGTTTTTCTTGCAATGCTAGTATTCACAGTTATATAACAATGGTAATCCAGAGTTGGGCCTGATACTAAACTGAAGAGCAATCTTATAAAACGACTAATTTCCAAAATGGCGTATATCAATCTGTATTATCAACTGATTTACACATATTCCCACTTTCAAATTGTCCTTTTGTATATTTATGGACTGGATATACTAGAGTTTGTCTTAATTAAAGCTAGGTCGTGAAACCCGATACAATACTAGTGTTTATATGTAGCCTTTTTCAGAGTTCGCAAGCAGGAAGGAAATTATTTAGTCACGTGCCCTGTACTGTCACTGAGATCTACTCTTCCTCGCTGTCCATGAACTAGGAAGTTATAAACAAATGTTTATACTTTGTAGTTATTGTTATATGCTTCATCCAGAGTTAACATGAAAATGGGTAAACTAGGTACTCGGCTGAGAAATGTTTATTTTGTAAAGATACTTCAGTACTACAGCAACCGAAATGCTGTGTTTTTTTATACTAACATTAAATTCAAAGCCAATTTAATAAGTCAAAGAGGAGTTTTCCTCCAATGTCGAGCAATTACAAGCATTGAACTATAATGATAATTGTATACATCAATTTCAAATCACTTGTCGTAAAGGGGGATCATAAACATTTATATATAATGATAGCCTATGACTTATATATTAATTGCAGTCAAATTCAAATAATTTGAATAACATATTGTGGGGATAATTTTTTAATTGTGTTAAATAAATAAGTGTACACAGTAATTTTCAAAAAAGCTCTATAATTCGACAGGGGTTTTAAACAATGATTTACTTCTTGGCTGTTGAATATAGTGTTATATGAACCGACGAATCCATTATCACCTACAGTAGGAATCGTGGCCAAACGTTTCAATCTAAAACGTTTTCCGAATGTATTCATGTATTAGGCGACTAACGAATAAACAAGATAAACTGAATCTTTATATTGAATAATGATGAAACAATAATTATAAAGTACCATCAACATTTTGAAGTGACCAATTACGACATCAAATTACAATCAAATTACCAACCAGAAATTTATCATTTAGGTTGATATATATCTAAATTAACACTTCAATGCTATCAACTCTTTAATGACATAAGAGCAACAAGAAATTGCCAATCAATTTACCAATCAAACTCATTCAACACGGAGGAAACGCGCTTAAATTTGTTTTGATTGAGCACTTCTCATAATCAATTGTCCATCTGTCTATATTCTTCCTTATTAAGAAGAACACTCGCAGTTTACAAGTTCTTGTTTAATTGAGCAGGCATGGCTTGGTATGGAAGCGTCCTGGTGCCAAGTGTTAATTTAAAAAACTTACTTCATTTAAAACAAAATGTTAATGACGACTTAGTATCTCGTAATAACGAGCTTTTATCTCGTAATCACGCCTTTTTATCTCTATATATATCTAGTAATTCCGATTTCTTATCTCGTGAGTGCGGATTTTTATCTCGTTATTTCGACTAACTATCTCTTTATTACGTCCTAATATCCAAATACTTAAAAGTAAAACTGCCCAAACACGTGGTTGCCATGTTTTTAAACAACCAATAATCGTTTTCGAACTCAGTCCGGATATATGCAATGTTTTTATATTCTGAGCAAAGTTCACAATGATTGGGTAAAAATTTAACTTCTTGAGTTTTCCAATGGTTTTACTTTAGCAACTTACTTGGAACCAATGCCACGTACGTGAAACGAATGTCATATATAATGATTCAATAACACGGTTGTATCGAGCATTTTACAGCTGAACATACAATACGTGTAAGACCATATTACCTGGGTAACCAGCATTTACTTGCAAAGAAAAGCGTTTTGGAATTAAAATTGCACAGGCATTTACTAGTTATGTTCAACGTAATTTGATTGAGGCTTACACTAAGAATCGTGACACATATTTTTAAAATCATGTTTTATCACACAATCTGGCATTGGGCTTATTGTTTGCTTTTGTTCAAAAGAAAATTTACCCGCATTTAATACTGTACGCCATTGTATCAACAAGCATCAATATAGGTATACGACCGTAAACGACCAGCTGAATTGTTATGTTCCGCGGGTTTGATTTTGTGTTTGATTATTAAATTGTTTGTGTAATTGTTTTATATAATGTAATATATCTTATATATATAATAATATGCTTTATTTTTGCATAATGTATGTTGGTATAATTAGCTTAATGACACTTATGTTATTATTAGATAATCCATTCCCTGAATTAATTTTACACAACTATTTTTGCATTTTTATACAGATGTGAATCAGACATATCTGATAGTTACATTTGCCGACACATTAAATCTATGCACAGTTTGTGAGCTATTTCTTTATATTATTAATTAGCATACCAATTCACAGGGCATACGTACGATACTCAATTTTGTTTTTTTGTTTATTTTCTACATATTTTAAGAGCTTTATAGCTGACAGTCACTCTGTCACACAGATACTTTGTAAAAATGCAATAAAAATTCTTTACCCACCACTGTCATGTATTATCTTAGATAGTATGTACACTTCTTATTACTGTATTATCACTTTCTTTTCACATGACTTTTTGTTATGTTTATAATTTAATGGTGAAGACTGACGATGTACTATGTACAAGTCGTAATAAAATTTGTGTTCTGTAATGTTCTTTTCTGCTAACACTTATGCACACATTAATTAACTTGAATGTGCATTATTATGTACAGCTGTTGTGCGTATATCAACCTTTGACATTAACGGTATGGCATAGTTATAAGCATGTAAGGATGCGAATTCCTAGTATGAAGTTTAAAACCACTATGCTTCTGCGTTTTAACTTAAATAGAACGCGCAGGTCCAACAAGATTGTGGCTTGAACGATATATCAGTATAATACATTGTTAATAACGGTGTTATAAAAACCAATGTTGTCAGAATGTATACAGAAGAATTGATTTTTTTGTTTTTATTTGGATTTTTTCTGAATGCAAGAGAAGCTGCAGGTAATATTGACATTGCTTTTCTCATATATATCATGTAAATTATATTATTATTATTATTATTATTATTATTATTATTATTATTNTTATTATTATTATTATTATTATTATTATTATTTTATTTTTATTTTTTTATTATTATTATTATTGCTATTATTTTTGTTATTCTGATTATTGTGACATATATTGTCGAATTGTATGACTTTACTATAAGTGTTAGTCATTAATACATAAAAATAATTGTTTAATTAATGTTTGCTGTACAAATATTCTATCTTCATTCAGAAGAATATTTGATTACCAAATGATGGAAGTATATTACACATTTACTATAAGCGATCATTCTAATCCAGACAGTGAAAACGGCATTCATTCAAACCCAAACAATGAAATGGCAATCATGGTTGAACTTTTCTACATGTTGCCAATTTCATAGGATATTAATTATTCTGACGAAATGAGAGATGTTCAGTTCTAATGGAGAAGTACATGTTATATAATGGTTAAAACAATCAAAACAAAGCCGATGACCCTATGTTTATATTTATTTTTCTTATAGTATTTTTATGTTTTACTTTAAAATAAATTTTGAACAAAATCTATTTGATGGAAAAAAATTGCATTCAAGGTATCAAGGAAACAGCCCCGTTACATGTAATTTATTACTTGTCATTGACTGCCTGATGGTAAGCTGACCACTACATCAAATTAACATGTAATTGATACAAGATAGTGGGAGAGTAGTTTCTACTCACTCTCTGGAGCCTGACACAGAACTGAATCAAATTCTTAAAGCGAAACAAGCATGTATTTATATATACAATCAGAGTGTTATTTTGTCTTATTAAAATGTGATATTTTGTGAACGAGTTAAGCATGGAAATACATTATTCAGTACTGGTTTTCCACTAACTCGTCGTTAAAATTAATGTAACTCAATATGAATATAACAACATTTGAGAGCAAGAAGGACGTATCGCCATATTTGCAAATATGCTGGTAGGCCGATTGGCTTTCAGTTTTGGACTAGATAACGACACGTTTCCGATTACCATTATCTGTAAGAAACTTGTTAACGGATTGACGAATTGACAAGTGTGAAAGCAATCTTTTATTACCCTATAATGTGTTTTGCTTAATTTTGATACTTTAACTTTGACTTGCCCGCACTTCTGTTTCGGAAGTTAAGACAATACATGGCAAACTTGAAAATATATCAGCTGTGGAAAACAAAACTTTACCTTCTTAGACCATGCGAGATTGTATCTTTTGTATTGCAATTCTTGGAAAAGGAAGTGATACTTGACTTTCAAAATGTGATGTACATGAAAGGCAAGACAAATGCTTTGAATGTTGGTACTTTAATATAATAGGACCCGATGGGAATTGAAATTAATAAAATAAACCTACACAGTTATCTCAGTCAATATAGTGCATTGTCAATATAGTGCATAGGAACATGGGATGCATTTTGTTCTCTTTGTCTGGTGTTTTATTCTATTGGATTCTGCTTAAGGTATATTTGACTTCGGGTTCTTGAAATATCTATGAAAACGTAACTGGTGAACATAACTCGACTTTAGGTCCGTCCGAAATAAAGTTCAACTGAACACGATTCTAGAATTTAAGCAATATCCCACGATTCACATTTAAGTGTATAGTCATTTATAGCCATGTATCAATAGTAAATGTATTCGAAGGAGTAAACGTATAATATGATGCTTATATAAGAACTTACATTTGAAGTTAGACCTAATGTTAATGAGAAATATTTGTCACACAATATTAGCCTTTCAACAACGGATATTTGCATTTAAATGTATCAACATCGAGCACTTGATTGTGCTCTGAGTACGTGAAGCTGCGCACCTAAAATTAATTATTGTCTTCCTTTACTGAGAAAATACTGAAACGGTTATACTGCGAAAGCAAATAAATATCCAGTATCAATTAATAAAATAATTAATAATGCTAGCGGCGGTATCTTACACATCCGTCTCATTTGTACAATATATAAATATTATAAATAAACAACTTATAATTAATAAATACTTTTAATAATAATTGTATTAATATACATTTGTTTAGTTTTATATAACTTAAAAGGTCTTTCGTCGCGTTTATTGATGAAGTACTTTGTAAACAGCAACACGTTTGGTTTGATTGTTTATTATCTAATAAAAGGGGGGTAGGGGGGGTAAAAATAAAAGGCAAAAAAACCTGTTGATTTGCGCTTGTATTTCAAATAAACATAAATGTGTTCAACTCTAATCGATCTTGATTTATTACTGTTTAAGATAGGTACATGCATTTCATGTAAGTTTGCATAAATATTTTATATGAAAAAAAAAAGAGAAAAGTACCAAACAATACACGTCGGCGCTTGTTTACTTTTAAGCGTTTGATGTTTTATTAATGATATTTTCTTTTAATCAAACGAAATGAAAAATACTTAAACATTAAGAGTTATTACATTTAATTTCTCTTAATTAAAGTAAATATTTAAAATGCGTTTAAATCGGTACATTTGTGAACAGTGTTTTGTCTTTTGCTAAGAATTTCCACTTAATGGCAAAACATAATTAGTTTACCCTAAAGTAAACTAAATATTTCCCATAAAATGGCTACTAAAAATAAAAATCACAAAAAGCATGATCAGCGTAAATATGTTTTCCATATTCAAATATATCTTGTTCTGCCGTGGGGCGTATTTAGTTCCCATTAAAGGAAACACTTTTGGGAGAGTATACCATTATCTTAAACGGATATGTGCACAAATTCTCATACACTTCTGTGTAATTGCCGACACATAGAGTTTTACAGGTAAGTCATGTCTAGCTTTAGATGATACTTGGTGTTATTCAAAATAAGCACGTTTGCTCATTTGGCACTGCATACGTCTGATCATTTAGTCAGAAATAGTAAGTTATTGGACCATTTAACAACCTAAAAATAAGTTGGTGAAAATTGTTCAGTGGCCCGTAAATGTTCAGGAAGTTCTGAATGGTTGCTGACCGTTTATTGTTGGAGCTAGTTAGATTTATGTCAAATTATTTAAATTAAATATCGTGGTTTGGCTTATGCCTACCATAATGGTACTAGTATAGTACGCTGGTAGTGAAAAACACCTGCCTGAGCCTACGCTTACCATACGGGAACCAGTCCACTATTCAGGTAAGGATAACAAACCAACATGAACATTTTCTAACCATATATCAGTCCACTAATGGGGCTCTACATGTCATAGCCAAGGATATACATAAAGGTGCCAGTTCAGTACTCGGGTATTAAACATTAACCTACGTGAGCCCATGCTAACAAAGTGGTTACCGGTCCAATACGAGGGTAGATAAAATGCACCAACTTAAACCTATGCTTACTAGCCAGTCCAGTACCTGGTAAGAAAAAATGCACCTGCGTGTACCAATGTTAAGCGTGTGGGTACCATTCTAGTACCCTTGTGGTTAAAAACGTACTAGCCTGAGCCTATGTTCACCTTGTGTTTTCCGGTCCAATTACCAGTCTGGGTCTATTCTACGCAAGTTAGGGTAGTAAAAAAGAATCTGACAGACCATATAATAACAGTGTGAGTACTAGTATTGTACTCGGCTAATTACAATTTTCTTGCCTGACACGATTCTCATCGCTTGCAGGTGTTTAACCATAGTGTTTATTTTGAAAAATGTGTGACCAGATTAATAGTCGAAAAATATTGTATCGTATTTCAAATTTGTATTTTTAATTTAACTATTCTAGTTCAACCAAAATATTAAGCCAAGGAACGACGTAAGTTAACATGTTCAAAGTGAAGATAAGCACAAATCAAATCTGCATATTGGTTTTCACTATGTGGTGCTTCTGCAGCAACTTCGTATAGAAGTGTGTTCAAATAATTAGCTTACATTCACGTTTTAAGTCGATCTTTCGCTGAAAACTTAATGCGATAAAAAAACAAACTTTTAATTTGACAATAACTGTTAACGCCAGTGAGCATGCGCATTATTGGAAAATGTATATTTGGAAATTTCTGAATTATGCAACTCGAATTGCAATATTAAGATAATAATGCAGGAAACACTTTGGTTAAACAAGTTGTTCGCAAGCATTTTAAGTGCTTTTGAGTGCTTTCAACATATATGATGAGCATGGCTTCAACATATCATCGTATTTGAATTTCATGTTGACATGATGAGGCTTCCGCTATCAAATGAGTCTCATGATATTGCCTCTTCGAATACGAATGTATCGTAATATCTCTAAGTTTTCTGACACGTAAACATAATTAATTTGTTTCGTGTCCGAAAATTGGAATACACAATACTATTCATAAAAGTAAATTTCCGAAAATTTAAAGACACCATAAAAATATATCTATTTCATCTACGTTTATATGTTTGATGGCCTGTATCCGAGCAGGCTCGGAAAAACAACTAGAACATGTAAACACGACATAAACACGTGTACTCATATACAAAACATGAATTTAAATTTGATGTTACCAGGTAGACAATCGCGCTAGAACTTATTTCGGAAACTATTTACTTCTATAATAGCCTCACACAAAACCGGTTTGTTACCTCATGCCCATGCCCATGCGGACAAACGTACTCCGCTAGAAAATGTAACGCGTCGAACTAATTATTGCCTGTATCGAGTACACATGCCTATTTACCCATATAAAACAAATGTAATGGTCCACTGACTTCTTGTATTCACCTGCCAGGTTTTATTACCGTCAAATGGTTGTAAAAAACACAGGTGTGATATGTCACGGGATTAACTAGACACTGTTGTAACAAATATTTTTTGTAAACCCACTAATATGCATTTATACTTAGATTTTACGTCATCTCACCCCATGTTCTGTAAACGGGGTATTCCATACAGTCAGGCAAAGCGCTATAGACGTATTATTTCTGGTGATGATGCATTCAATCAGTCCTTATCTAGTTTATTTAAATATTTTAAAAGTAGAAATTATCCAATAAATGTTATTGAAAATGATTTTCTCAAGTGAAAAATATGACACAGGTAAGTGCATTATGTGTTACTCAGAAAAATACTGATTCTATAATACCATTTACTGTATGTTTTAACACATCACTTCCTAATATTGCTAAAATTTTACACAAATACTGGGATTTGTTAAGATTATCAGACAAGGAAAGTGTTAAGTTTTTACATTCATTTAAACCTATTTTGGCCTATAAAAGACCTAAGAATATATGTAACAGTCTTGTAAGAAGTTCAGTGTCTTATAACAGTACTGATATACATTTATCGGGTCAATGTAACCGACGAAGATGTACACATTGCAATAATATTAACATATGTTCAAATTTCAATAGTAGTGTTACTGGTTTATCGTATGATTTACGCTATGATGTTGATTGCACTTCGCGCAATGTTATATATCTTATTACATGTAAAAATTGTTGTAAACAATACGTCGGACAAACTAATCAGAATGTTTCCCGCAGAATGAATAGCCATAGATTTGATATCAGAAATTGTTCAATAAATCCTATTTCACATGTTGCTACACATTTTGGATCCACCGACAATGATTGCACTTTNACAAGGAAAGTGTTAAATTTTTACATTCATTTAAACCTATTTTGGCCTATACAAGACCTAAGAATATACGTAACAGTCTTGTAAGAAGTTCAGTGTCTTATAACAGTACTGATATACATTTATCGGGTCAATGTAACCGACGAAGATGTACACATTGCAATAATATTAACATAAGTTCAAATTTCAATAGTAGTGTTACTGACTTATCGTATGATTTACGCTATGATGTTGATTGCACTTCGCGCAATGTTATATATCTTATAACATGTAAAAAAAAATGTAAACAATACGTCGGACAAACTAATCAGAATGTTTCCCGCAGAATGAATAGCCATAGATTTGATATCAGAAATTGTTCAATAAATCCTATTTCACATGTTGCTACACATTGTGGATCCACCGACAATGATTGCACTTTATCAGATTTCTCTTTTGAACCTATTGATGTTGTTCAAAACAATCTAGACCGTTTATGCAAAGAAACATATTGGATACATAAATTAAAAACTATGATTTCTAACGGTCTAAAGAATAAACTGCTTTATGACATATAGTGCATAAACATAATTTACATATACATTTGATGTTTGTCTATTACTATATTTTTATTTTTTTTATATTTTTTTACGGGATTAACGGAAATACCTGTAAGATGAATTCGGATCAAATGCTACTGTCCGAAAATTTATAGTAAGTTAAATTAGGGGAAAATTTGGGTGTCCCCAAGATATGTCACACAAAATAATGATTTTGTCTAAAAAAGAAGGTTTTCAAAAATGTAGAGTGTCCGAAAACGAAGAGTAATATCGGTAAAAAGAGATGTTTTTGTCAGAAACACAATGCCCCCTACTGCGCCGCTTTAAATTAAACATTTTATTTTTTGATTATATCCCTTTAAAAATTATAACTTCCCTTGTGAAAATGATCTGTACCTGCCAAATGATAAATATAAATTATCTCCCCTTAAAGCTTGTTACTTCCCTTGGATTTTGTATTTTTGACCCTTGACCTTGAAGGATGACATTGACCTTGACTTCCTTTCAGCATTCAAAATGTACAGCTTCATGAGATACACATGCATGCCAAATATCAAGTTGCTATCTTCAATATTGCAAAATTTAAGGCCAATATTATTTTTTTTGGACGGAATCACAGACGGACTGAGAGTTCAACTTTGAACTGCTATATGCCACCCTACCGGGGGCATAAAAACATGAATATTGGGCTCAACATTGGACACCAGTTATATACAACAACCTCTTTCTCTTACATTTAACATTTTTATAAACTATTACATGGTGACTGTATTAGCCGAAGATATCAATGTAAACGTGTTATTGACAATTGAAAAGACTTATGAAAATATAAAGACTATACCAGGCATTGATAAGCGAGAATTTAAAAGTTGAAAATGATTGGTTTTACCATTACGATAACATATACATGAAGAACCGTTTATATTTCATCGATCACGATTTTTCAACAAGTCCAGAGCATCATGGGCCTAAATTTAGTGTTTTGTGACGTAGTCACAAAACGTTTATTTTGGTAATGTCTACATTAAGGAAAGTGCATTAACCTAGATTTTATCATTTAATAAATTTCTTCATCAACCCCACCAGACGGCATCTAAATAGTGTACATGGTCAGTCCGTCGCACTAGTTGATATAGTGCACATTTCTCATTGCCAGCGGCTAAAGGCTGGACTCGCGTACCATACGTGTCGGTAATTAGCATACGCATGAAAAGCGAACATAAATTAGTTACACAGAGTGGCGAAAACATAAATTGAATATCCGTAGAATCCGGAATATTGAATAATACAGTAATATTGGTGAGAATCAAACAATCATTTAATTAAGATATCGATGGTCTTCCTACTTCTATTGAAAACTAAATTGTCATTTCCTATGTTAACCTCATGCACCAATTCAACTGTCAAGAAGGAAGTTTTAAATCCGCTTGTTACTCTGTGCGAATCACTTTAAAACTGTACATAGGTCTGAACGAACTCGTGTTGTTTAATGCAGGCATTTAATTATTACATGATTTTAGTAGCAGTCGATATTTTCATATCTGGGTTTGTTCTTCATAAGTGCATATGCGCAGGTACTAATTGAATTGAATTCGTTGTAAATAAAGTAAGGCTAACATGTATTACGATTTCTATTATTTTTTTTATTTTTTTTTTTTATTTTTGCTTTTCTAAACTTCTGAAATATGATTCAAAACTGCGAATGTTCCTTTTCACCCACTGAACATCAACTGTGAAAGTCATCTTTAATACAGTATAATGGCGTCATCATGTTATCAGTCCAATTAATTTCTACACGTTTTTCCTTTTAAAAAATTAAGAAACGTCTGAAAAACATATATTATAAAAACGAAAAAAGCGTTAGTATCGTATATTATCGATTGCTATCAACTCGTCATTAAAGATAATACATAATTTTATTCGCGGCAGCTGCTGGCCTAGTAGATATCATACTTTTTTCTTTTCGCCGGACGGAAGTTAAATTCATAATCTTTTGATTGTTTTTGGTTTTATTGTCGAATTAAATATATAACCTGAATTATAATTTTGCATGAGTTTGATGGCACTTCTCGGTTAGGATAATCAATAATGTATAATTGAACGTAGCAGTAAAGCACAGTGTTTCAACGCATCATTCGGTGATGTCCAGCGTTAGAATACGATTTATGAAGTATGTATTTAAATATGTTAGATTACCTCGTGTTCGTTTATTTACACCAAGCGTATCCGATGTGCAATAATTAAACTTCATGTGTTCTTCATCCACATAATCGCTCTTCATCTAGAAGGTGCAATCCCAGTTTCAATGCAAGGAGCAACACTTTCGACAAATGGATCAATACATGACGATTGGGTTATTACAAGAGCCATCGATGGAAGAACAGGTGATGGAAACAACTGTGGATGTTGTACCGCCATTGCAAGGCCGACCCGGCTCCAATTGAATCTGCCACAAAAGTATTTTGTGGAGCGTGTTGTTCTGAAAGGGCGTACAGACGGAGGTAGAATATAAGTTTGTATATGTTAATATGTTTTCACCCTTGCTGTTTGGTATGCTACATACATAAATTAATAAATAAATAAATATATTTATATATATATATATTTATATTTATTATATATATCATGACATTTAGGGAAGTATATCTTATACTTATCGTGTGTACAAAATAACGTTTTACTTTCACAACACTAGTATTTGTTAACTTAATTTAAAAATAAAGCTGTTTAAATTTCAGAATTCCATCAGTTTATGGATATTAATATGTATGGTGGTTACGACGACAATCACATGGTCGAACAAAAGGTCTCTGAGGTTAATGATACAATACGAACCTATATGATAAATCCACCACGAGCTATAAATGCAATACGCGTGATAGGTCAACCGGGAGCAGACTATATGACAATATGTGAAATAGAAGTTTACCGACAGGAAGGTAAAGCATAAAGAACGTTTCAATAATTTGTTTTAGTTAATTTTCAACAATAATATAAGCATTCTTTTCAAGTTTTTCAAGTTAAGCGTTTTATTTAACGAAACAGTTGGATGAAATTATGTATGTTATAATTAGTATGAACAAAACCATCAGCATAGCAACTTAATATGAACGAAATGGTTTCTGTAGAAAACATGTTTTTAATAACATTAGCTGGACAAAACGCTTCAATGGGTATAATACTAGTTGTTTGATATATAAACAAATAATGCATGGGATGAACATTATTTGCATCGAAAACTATGACGCAACATGTCTTTAAATATAATCCAATGTTTTTTGCTTAGAATCAATGTGCATATAGGCATGGAAAGGTCCGAATCTTAACATATTTAAATAACAAAATGGTAGATCGCTGTAAAGCGACTTTAGATATTTTTGAAACACGTTGTGAACACATGAATTGTGTACATATGCTATCATTTAAGACGCCGAACTGTTTGGAAAGGTAGTTCGAGTGCTTATTACAATGACGCTTAAATATATTTTCCTTCAACAATTTAATATCTTTGACGACAACGTTATGTTCAAGCATTTGATATAAACGTTTCAATTATTAATTTATTAATTATAAGAACCCAGTGTGTATTTAATACATTCATCACGAACATCATGTAACGTCTAAGTTACGTACATTTAATGTAAACAGCATGCGGTCAGGGTTGTATGATAAGATGTGGTCAATGTAACGATGACATCTCTTAATGATACTTTGGGTGGGTACAATCATCCTTGCTGCAGCGTCTGGAGTTTCACTTCTTTATATTGTAAGACTTACTTGTGAAATAAAACAAGACGTTGTAGTTTCTTTATTGGCCAACTTAGAGTATACTAAGAACTGTAGCTGAAACCGCAGCTATAAACATCGATACACATATATATAATATTACGTATTCATTTTTCATTTTTCTTTTGACACTTGACAACATTGCCGTTCTACTACTTTATGAAACATTTTGTATAAACGAATTACACGCGTATTTAAAGAAGTGGTGCTAGACCCAATTGATTTGGCAGCATATATCTCACATGCATGAAACTGTTCGATGATTTGGAAATTGTGTGTGATAAAAGCTCCTGGTGTGTTTATTGTTTAAACAATGTCAAATAAGTATGATTTTATTTTCATTACATTTTTACTTCTGAACTCGCATTTTCTCCCTCGGGTGTAGTCTTTTGTAAGTGTGTATGACAACAATGGTGTAATTGATATAAATATCAACGGAAAAAGTGAAAAAAAACTGGTTAATAAAAGCGTTTCAACGACATGCCTGTATCGGACAAAGTATTGTAATTGTGCCATGTTAATGTCCGCTCTTCTCGTTCAATCTTTTTTTTTAAAGTTCTTTGTAACAACTACAAAAATATATTGTAAGAATGAATACATATACAAAATTGATATTCACTTTTATAGCATGTGATGTCGGTTTCTTTGGAGAAAATTGTTCAGCAGCATATTTATCTTATATTAACAGCCTGCGACAACAGATGGTACGGTCAGGACTGTCTGACCGTATGTGGTCATTGTCGTAACAACGCTGTCTGTGATAAGACTTCCGGTGTGTGTCCATCTGGATGTGAGGCAGGATATAAAGGTTCTCTTTGCACTACTGGTATGCTAAACGTTCAATACTGATTGACGATGCTTTCACTTGAGATATTAAATAATAATTTTCTCCTTATAAACTTCATGTGACTTGATCTGTCTTCGTTTTTAAACGGTTATTTAGTGAAAGTATACACCGAATGTTATATTCATGCTAATGGCAAAATCACATGTACGTTAAAGATAAAAGATTCGCAATAAGTACGTAACAAATGTATATGTAATTAGTGAATACGAAGCATCCCAGATATTGTTTTCCTTAATTTACTGCTGACAAATAATTTGTATTACATTTAAACAGTAGAAAGGGGTTTTGACAACACACTTCAATGGTTACAGTTAGTGTGGTTTGATATATGAACAAATAATGCATTGGGTGAACATTATTTGCAACGAAAACGTTGACGAAACATGTCTTTATATCATCATATCACTGTTTTGTTTACGTAGAATCAATGTGCATATATGTACGGAATTGGCCGAATCTAAACAAATGTTTTAAAAAAATGGTAGACCGTAGTAGAGCGACTGTGGGCTATTTTGGGAACAAATTGTTTACACATTACATGTGTACATATGTTATCATGTTCGACGCCAAACTGCTTGGAAAGGTAGTTTGTGTGCTTATTACAATACGGAATAAATATTCTTTACTTCAACAGTATATCATCTGTCACGACAACTTTAGTATTTATAACTTGATGTCAAGCTATAATTTGTGAGAAAGCAGTTAATGTTAAATACGTTCTTTAATATTATAATGCTACGTCTATTGTTACGTACACACTATATAACCAGACTGCAATGATGGAATGTACGGCCAGAACTGTCTGACCAAATGTGGTAATTGTCTGAACAACACTCCCTGTAATAAGGCTTCCGGTGTGTGTCAAGCTGGATGTGCTGCAGGATATAAAGGTTCTCTCTGCACAGAAGGTAGGTTTTATTGCTTCCCGATTCCCGTTGACGGTGCTTTCACTTAAGATGCATTAAAACATAATTGACTCTTTATAAACATCGTGTGACTAAATCTTTTTTTTACAGCGGTATTATATAGAATGTTCAAACACAATGATTAAAGCATGATAATGTCAAAATCAAAGTAATACTAAAGCAAGAAGATACGTTATAAGTATGTTAACTATTTATATGTAATTAATGAAAACGAACCATCACAGAAATTGTTTTCCTTAAATTTACTGCTGACAAATAAGTTATGATGAAAACTTCGATGCAAGTATTTAATTAAATCTTTACAGGTTATTTTTGACTATTTCATTTACCAGAATGTGAAAACAACTGGTATGGTCCTGGATGTCAGAGCAGGTGTGGCTATTGTCAGAGCAAGATGGCCTGCAACATGGTTTCCGGCGTCTGCCCAGGGGAATGTGAACCCGGATATAGAGGGGTGATGTGCAAAGACGGTAAATAAGAACCATTAGTATGTGTATACATATGCGAAGGTCCCCATATACAAATTTAGTAGTCACATTTTAAGAAGCAAAAACAATTAGAAACTGACACTAAATTGTTGGCACACGGAGGAAGAAAAACGACAACAACACATTTCATAAATACATTGTAATCAGTGTATGTACATTTTGTTAAGGTAGATCGTCTGAAATAATTATTGTTAAGTAATGCAGATCTGTACGCTACATATACGAAAATGAACGGTTCGAATTCACTTGTTATAATTCGGACCGATGCATAACAAGCATTTGTTTGAATCAGTATATCTATATTTAATTATGAAATCAAACAAGATATCATTCGGACAAAAGCACAACATTTGTTTAAATCGAAACAAACCTTCGTTTAAAGCAGTGTATATACATATATATATATATATATATATATATATATATTATATTTATATATATGTAGTTTCTTGAACGACTATCCTGACAATATATATTGAGAATTGTAACTGAATAAGCACTTCAGCACTTAATTGGCACACGTTTTTGCTAACATGAGTACGAAGTGTCCATGATGAGCTTTTGTGATCGCCCTTTATTCGTCGTTCGTCGTGCGTCATCCGTCGTCAACAACAACAATCGAGAGACCATATTTATTGACAGATATTCACGAAACTTGGTAAGAAGGTTTGTCCCAATTATATACTGGCTAAGTTGGAAACTGGATCACGTAAATACAAAAATAGGTAACTAAGCCACATTTAAGAAAAGGTTTCTATACACACTAGAATTCTCATTTATAGTTAAACCGTCATGCAACATCGTCAGAATATTTAATACTATTTTGGCCGAGTTCGAAAATGGCTCCAGTTGTTTAAAAGCACATACATCAGAGGCGGGGCAGTTTCGTTATATGGCTATAATAAAATCTTAATAACCCTCTAGAAGGTACATTTATTTTTCAAATCGTAATGAAACTTTTTCACACTGTTTTTCTTAACATAGATAAGCTGAGTTTGAAAATGGTTTCGGTGTGTTGAAAAATACGGCCACCAGGTGGTCGAGAAATTTTCCGTATAGGGCTATAGAATAAACCTTGTTATCACTATAAAAACAAACACATTTATTTTCCAATCTTCATAAAACGTGGTCAAACACTTATCCTAATTATATCCATTGGTTCATATGGTTGCAAAGCATGGTCCAAAGGGAGCGGGGCAGTGCCCTTGACATTGATTTAGTAAAAGCTTGTAAATTCTTAAGAATTCACGCTTAAAGTCCAATTATCACGAAACTTGCTCAGAAGATGTTTCTATTGATATATAGGCCGAGTTTAAAAATGGGTTCGATCAGTAAAAACACATTGCAGTCAGGGAACGCATAAAGTTTCCTTATACGGCTATAGTAAAACCCTATAAACACTCTAGAAGTCGCATGTTTGCCTGATCTACGTGAACCTTTATCAAACTATTTTTGCTAAATTTATCTTAAAAAAGCTCGAAAATTGTTTTTGTCTCTCGAAGCATATAGTTTCCATCGGATGTGTTAGTTTAGCTCGTAATTTTGTGCAACCTTTTAACAAATGTTGATGTTGCTTCTATCTGAAGATTATTAAAACTAAAAAATGATATCAATGTCGATTTTTTTTATGATGTTGCTGCTTCTGCTGCTGCTAGTGATGATGATGATGATGATGATGATTATGATTATGATGATAATGATGATGATGATGATGATGATGATGATGATGATGATGATGATGATGATGATGATGATGATGATGCTGCTGCTGCTGCTGCTGCTGATGATGATGATGATGATGATGCTGCTGCTGATGATGATAATGATGATGATGGTTATGATGATGATGATGATAATGATGAGGATGAAGATGAAGACGACGACGACGACGACACGACGACCACGACGATGACGACCACGACGACGACGACGACGATGATGATGATGATGATGATGTTTACAATGATTGATTAAAAAAATTAACAACCAACTTTTCTTATGATATTGAATTACTCAAATTAAATATTCCCATTAGTTCAGATCATTAAACATATTTTCCAAGAATGTCACATAGCGCTTAAACAAGTTAAACAACAATAACTGTCTCAATTGAAACCTAATAGACCTCTCAGCCTATATGCATAATGTTAGAGTTGAATCTAATCTTCGCACTTGATCTAGAAATATTCTCAAGCGAACTATTGACATTTGCTGCCTCTTGTTCAGGAGAGATAATCTGTGTTACTAGCTGGCTTACTGATTTGGTCCAGAAGTGTTGTTTCCTCCCCTAAATTAAGTATATAGTTATTTCGCAGAATAGCAGACACAATTGTGCACATGCATGTGAATGTAACCTGTTAATAGTATAAGTAATGTCTATTTTACTGTTCATTTCCATTTTGTCATCACTGACATAGACAAAATATGAAAACAACAATGCTGCACTTTGTTTTTACTCATATAAATTTTATCCTGCAAACGTGTTCAATGAAACGTTAAAACCAACGAAACGCCCCATCAATGATATTTTTAGAAGTCATTAATAAGTTTAATCAGCGATGTTTTCAATTGAAATATGTCTTAACAGCCTGCGACAACGGATGGCACGGCCAGGGCTGTCTGACCAGATGTGGTCATTGTCTTAACAACGCTGCCTGTAATAAGACTTCCGGTGTGTGTCCAAATCGATGTGCTGCAGGATATACAGGTTCTCTGTGCACCAATGGTATGCTTAATTTTACAATTATAATTGACAGTACTCTCACTTAAGATATTTCATAATAATCGACTCTTTATAAACGTGTTGTTACCAGATCTTCTTCCGTTTACAACGTTTTTTTATTGAACGTTCAAACTTAACGTACGAATTATATGAATGTGAATGTCACATTTGCGATACTGATAAAAACGACACGTTACAAATCAAACATATATATGTTATTAGTGAATTTGAACAATCCCAGAATTTGGTTTCCTTTAGTTGACTGCTGACCACTATGTGATAATGAAACCATCTCTCATTATTTAAACAAATGTGTATAGATTATTCTTTTAGTTTTATTTAACAGAATGCGAACACGAATGGTATGGTCTTGAATGTCAGAACAAGTGTGGTTATTGTAAGAACAAGGTGGCCTGTAACAAGGTTTCCGGCGTGTTCCCAGGGGCATGTGAACCCGGATATAACGGGACAATGTGCATCGATGTTAAGTGACAACAGTTAGTCTGTGCATACTAGTGCGAACTTCCCATTAAAAAATGCAACATAGTTATATTTTAAGAAAACCAACGATTTAGAAAACGAATTGTTTGCATAAGGAAAAAACAACAAAACAACCTTCTTAAATAATAAGTTAATGTTATAAATGTCACTGTTAATTAATGCAGATCTGTATACTACATATATGTAAGAACACGGTTCGACTTTGCTACTTATCTTTCGGACAAAATCCCAACAAGCATTTGTTTAGAGATAACAATCATTTGTTCAAAATAATATGTCTAAACGATATTATCTGTGAGTAAATAATATAACGGTGTGCTTTATTATTACTGTGAGCGCCATTTTCATACTTTCGGCATATAGGTCTCCGTTTAATAACTGGTTGACTTTTACAAGTTGATCGTGTGTGTTGTCTGAAAGTGTTACAGTGTATCAGAAATATTCAGCACTAGTGTTCGTTCGTGCCTTTTTAAGTATATTAAGAACTGTAGCTGAAACCGCAGCTATATTGATAGATACACATAGAGAAAATAACGTATTCATTTTTCATTTCTCTTTCGACACTTGACAAGTGTGCCGTTCTACTACTTTATGTTACATTTTGTATAAACGAATTACACGCGTATTTAAAGAAGTGGTGCTAGACCCAGTTGATTTGACAGCATATATTTTATATGCATCAAACTGTTCGATGATTTGGAAATTGACTGTGATAAAAGCTCCTGGTGTGTTTATTGTGTAAACGATGTCAAATTTATGAATTTATTGCCATTACATTTTAACTTGTTATAGAACACGCATTTTCTCCCTCGCGTGTAGTCTTTTGAAAGTGTAGGACAACAATGGTGTAATTGATATAAATATCAACGGAAAAAGTGAAAAAACTGGTTCATTAAATCGTTTTAACGACATGACTGTATCAAAGCAAAGTATTGTAATTGTGCCATGTTAATGTCCGCTCTTCTCGTTCAATTTTATTTTTTAATAAGTTCTTTGTTACAACTACAAAAGAATATTGTAAGAATGAATACATATACAAAATTGATATTCACTTTTCTAGCATGTGATGTCGGTTTCTTTGGAGACAATTGTTCAGCAGCATAATTATCTTATATGAACAGCCTGCGACAACGGATGGTACGGTCAGGGCTGTCCGACCAGATGTGGTCGTTGTCATAACAACGCTACCTGTGATAAGACTTCCGGTGTGTGTCCAGCTGGATGTGAGGCAGGATATAAAGATGCTCTTTGCACTACTGGTATGCTAAACGTTCAATACTGATTGACGGTGCTTTCACTTGAGATATTAAATAATAATTTTCTCCTTATAAACTTCATGTGACTATATCTGTCTTCGTTTACAACGGTTATGTAGTGAAAGTATACACCGAATGTTATATGCATGCTAATGTCTAAATCATATGTACGTTAAATATAAAATATACGTAATAAGTACGTAACAAATGTATATGTAATTAGTGAAAACGAAGCATCACAGAAATTGTTTTTCTTAATTTACTGCTGACAAATTTGTATCCCATTTAAACAGTAGAAAAGGGTTTTGTCAACACACTTTAATGGCTACAGTTATTGTGGTTTGATATATGAACAAATAATGCATTGGATGAACATTATTTGCAGAGAAAACTTTGACCAAACATGTCTTTATATCATCATATCACTGTTTTGTTTACGTAGAATCAATGTGCATATATGTACGGAACAACAACAAAATGGTAGACCGTAGTAGAGCGACTGTGAGCTATTTTGGGAACAAATTGTTTACACATTAAATGTGTACATATGTTAGCATGAACGACGCCGAACTGCTTGGAAAGGTAGTTTGTGTGCTTACTACATTAAGGCATAAATATACTTTACTTCAACAGTGTATTATCTGTCACGACAACGTAAGTATTTATAACTTGATGTCAAGCTATAATTTGTGAGAAAGCAGTTAATGTTAAATACGTTCTTTAATAATATAATGCTACCTCTAATGTTACGTACACTTTATATAAACAGCCTGCAAGGACGGAATGTACGGCCAGAACTGTCTGACCAAATGTGGTAATTGCCTGAACAACACTCCCTGTAATAAGACTTCCGGTGTGTGTCGAGCTGGATGTGCTGCAGGATATAAAGATTCTCTCTGCACAAAAGGTAGGTTTGTTTGCTGCCCGATTCTCATTGACGGTGCTTTTACTTGAGATACATTAAAACATAATTGACTCTTTAAAAACATCGTGTGACTAATTCTTTCTTTTACAGCGGTATTATAGAGAATGTTCAAACCGAATGATTAAAGCATGATAATGTCAAAATCACATTAATTCTAAAGATAGAAGATACGTTATAAGTATGTACAATATTTATATGTAATTAGTGAATACGAAGCATCCCAGAAATCGTTTTCCTTAAATGTACTGCTGACAAATACGTTATGATGAAAACTTCGATTCAAGTATTTAATTAAATCTTTACATGTTATTTTTGACTATTTCATTTAACAGAATGTGAACACAACTGGTATGGTCCTGGATGTCAGAGCAGGTGTGGCTATTGTCAGAACAAGGTGGCCTGTAACATAGATTCCGGCGTCTGCCCAGGGGAATGTGAACCCGGATATAGAGGGGCGATGTGCACAGACGGTAAATTAAAACCATTAGTATGTGTATACATATGCGAAGGTCCCCATATACAAATCTAGCAGTCACATTTTAAGAAGCAAAAACAAATAGAAAATGACACTAAATTTTTGGCACACGGAGGAAGAAGAACGTTAACAACACATTTCATAAATAATCAGTGTATGTACAATATGTTAAGATAGATCGTCCGAAATAATCATTGTTAAGTAATACAGATCTGTATGCTACAAATACGAAAATGCGCGGTTCGAATTCACTTGTTATCTTTCGGACCAACGCACAACAAGCATTTCTTTGAATCAAAACATACATTTGTTTAAAGCAGTATATCTATATAAAATTTAATTATGAAATCAAACAAGATATCATTCGAACAAAAGCACAACAACCATTTGTTTAAATCGAAACAAACCTTCGTTTAAAGCAGTATATATATTATTATTATTTCTAGCATAGTGTTAGGGTAATTAAGAATCCTAATCGGATCGTGCCCTAATACAACTATGGTTTCATGTTTGTAAATAAGTGTTTATGTACGTAAAATTGTCCATTCTGTGTATGTATAAAATTGTTCCCACGTCGAGATGTGTTGCGGTGTTAGAGTGGGGTATATAACTGTGAATGAACCATCCTTAATTGGGGAAGGGGATTTCATAGTATATATGATTCAACTGCACCGTAGCTAGGCGCACACGCCGAAGTCTCAAATGGGAATATGTATGCCTGTTTGTGTATCTGGTTGTTCATCTTTCTCCCTATTTATAAATTATCGACTGTGAACGAGTATCTATTAATAGATCCCTGAAAAAGAAATTAACGTTGTTGTGAAATATATTTATCTCCCTGTTAAAAAAACAAAAATATTCATAATTTCACTGTATCTTCTAGATCCAACGGATTGCCGCGGTGTTTCTAACATAGTGTTAGGGTATTTAAAAATCCTAATCGGATCGTGCCCTAATACAACTATGGTTTCATGTTTGTAAATAAGAGTTTATGTACGTTAAATTGTCTGTTTGTGTTTCTGGTTGTTCACACACGGGACAGTGCCCTTGATATGGATTTAGTTAAAGCTTGTTAACTTTAAGAAGTCCCGCATTAAGTCCAATTATCACGAAACTTGCTCAGAAGATGTTTTTAATAATATCTAGGCCGAGTTAAAAGATGGGTTCGATCAGTTAAAACACATTCCTGTCAGAGAACGCATAAGGTTTCCTACGTGAACCTTTATTGTTATTATTATTATTATAATTATTATAAACCAGATTTATAAAGCGCCCTTTGCATGTAATAATACACGTTCAAAGGTCCTGAAACTATTTTTTCTAACTTTATCTTAAAAGAGTTTGAAAATTGTTTTGGTCTGTCGAAACATATAGTTTCCATTCGATGTGTTAGTTTAGCTCGCTATTTTGGCCCAATTGCAATCTTTTAACAAATGTTGATGTCGCTTCTTTCTGACGATTATTACAACTAATAAAGTGATATCTATGTAATGTTGATTTTTTTATGATGTTGCTGCTGCTGATAATGATGATGATGATGATGATGATGCTGATGATGATGATGATGATGATGATGATGATGATGATGCTGCTGGTGCTGCTGCTGCTGATGATGATGATGATGATGCTGCTGCTGCTGCTGCTGATGATGATGATGATGATGATGATGATGATGATGATGATGATGATGATGATGATGATGATGATGATTTGTTCCAGTAGAGTTGTCCCCGTCTTAAATTAATCTAATGTTAAAATATGAACAACAACATGCTCTATGTTGGAAATGTGTCTAATTATCAAACATTTGTCCTAATTATGTGACTATAAATTAATTATACATGTGTCATAAAGTGCTTTTATTTCAAGTTTTATTCTCACAATTGGTTGCAACACATCACAATAAAAAATCTATCTTTATTGTGTCAGTCACCAAAGTCCTGTTACAACCCAGTAAGTAAAAATATAAATAGTTTGATCTAATCATAGGACGCTATGTCTGTGCACGCCGCGGCATGTCCGTATTAAACATTTTACATAGTTAACACTCTAGAGGCTGTATTATTGACACATCTTGAAAATAGGTCAGACCAATTATTATGAAATTTTGTATATGTGTTATCTCAGCATAGTTCTATAATTGTACATGTAAGGTACTAAACTAGATCAGTATGTCAACTTGAAATACCTTAATAACACTATGGAAGTCAGATGTTGTGCCCAATAATTATGAAACTTGCAACAGAGATTATTTTGTTCTATTGATATAAATATCGAGACTGAAGATGGTTTCAGTCCATTTAAAACATTTCTGCCGGTTGTGGGACAATTTTTTGTGTGTTCTTGAACCAACCAATGACATTTTATTGTCTATTTATAGGACATAAATTATAATAGTTAACTGTATCATGGAAGACACATGTTATTTATCTTAAATCCATTATCTTATAATTGGATATTGAGGAATCTGTATAAGATACATTCTATATTTAACACATACATTTGTTTTTTCGCAGAGTATCACAACCAATCATGCACATGCGAATACATGTAGCTTGTTAATAATCTGAGTGATATCTTTCTTAGAGTTCAAATGCATTTTGTCATCAATGATAAGAAAATAGAAAATTTACTAAATATGTAAATTGGTGTTTGCAGCAAAAATCATGCTTCAATTCCTCACATAACTTGTTTTTGAAAAGTGTTCGTTGACCATCGAAACGTTATATTTATGATCATTTAGGACTATTTTAGTATGTTTAATAAGCGATGTTTCTAATAAAATGAGTTTTAACAGCCTGCACAAACGGATGGTTCGGCCAGGGCTGTCACACCAGATGTGGTCATTGTCTTAACAACGCTGCCTGTAATACAACTTCAGGTGTGTGTCCAGATAAATGTGCTGCAGGATATAAAGGTGCTCTGTGCACAGATGGTATGTTTCGATTGACAGTACTCTCACTCGAACTATTGCACAATAATTGACCCTTTATAAACTTGTTGTTACCACATATGTCTTCGTTAACAACGCCTTTTTATTGAAAGTTCAAACTAAATGTAAGAAGAACGCAAATGTAAATGTCACGTTAAAGCTTAAGATAAAGGTTACGTTACAAATCGGTAATAAGTGTATAAGAACCATCCCATAAATCGTTTTCCTGAATTTGACTGCAAACCACTGCAATAATGGAATAATAGAGGCGAAAACGTCATTAAAGTTTTACACATTTTTCTTAACCATTCATTTTACAGAATGCGAAAACACCTCGTATGGTCTGGGGTGTCAGGAAATGTGTGGTAATTGTAAGGATAAGGTGGCCTGTAACAAGGTTTCCGGCGTTTGTTCAGGAGAATGTGAACCCGGATATAAAGGAGCGATGTGTACTGACGGTAAATAATAACCATTAGATTTTGCATACTAATGCGAACTTACCCACTATAAAAATGCATTTTAGTGACATTTAAAGAAAATCAATAAAATATAAAACGGACATGAATTGTTGGCATAATGAGAAAAACAACAAAAACAACATTAATTGATCATTTATATAAAAAATATTAATAGTTATATATTAAAAATGTATTAATGCAGATCGGTATACTGCATACATGTGAGAACATGGTTCGACTTTGCTTTATATATTTCGGATAAAAGAACAACAAGCATTTGCTTAAAGCAAAACATGCATTTGTTTTAAGAAGTATGTCTGCAAAAATGAAAGTTTTATAGTTAAAATTAAGACATTGTTCCGTGATTATTATATAAATGTGGGTGCCAACTGGTATACATTGGTTTAAACTTGGTAAGCTTTTGCTAATTAATTTTAATTGTGTCATTTTAAACTGCGCTCTTTTTTGTTCACTTTTTTTAAAATTATTTATTTAACAAGTAAAAAATATATTTTTGGAATGAATTCAAAGAAACAATTGAGTTTCATTGTTCTAGCATGTGATGCCGGTTTCTTTGGAGACAATTGTTCAGCAGCTTGTGGCAAATGTAATGGCGTGTGTCATCATATACACGGCAAATGTTCACAAGGCTGTAAAGAAGGCTTTACTGGCGATCTCTGTTTGACACAACGTAAGAAAGTCACTTCTTTTATTTCAGTTTTCCTAAACAAATACCCTATGACAAAAAAAAAATTCTAATTAAAAATAATGTTCACAATTAGGCAAACAAAATGTACTAATTTAAAATAATGTGCACAATTAAGTGAATACGTTGACTATATGGTTTCAGTGATTAAGGCTGGGTTCATCTGGCCAGCAGCAGTTGGTGGTGCTGTTGGGTGTATTGTTGTCATCGCAATAGTTATAATGATCGTAATAATCGCAATAAGAAGGAAGCGATCACAACCAAGAAAAAGGTGACTGTTGTTACGGTTTGTGCCTAGTAAATATTATGTCATATGATGTATACTTCACATTTTATATAAATAAATACATATCCTATATTACACTTTATAGTATTCACGTACGCAAGTATATTCGCTGGTATCATATACTGCTTACATCTGTATAATTGTCGTTTCAGAAACCAGTTTGACACCGTTCATGTTGAAATACAAAATGGTAGCGATTTTAGTAAGTTATCCGCTTTGTTAACATACAATAATCTGTTGCATATTTACATGTTTTGTTCCCAGATTTAGCTTATATAAAAAATGGATTTCTTGTCTGAATTTGCAGAGATCGATCAAACGCCGACAACGTCAAAGACTATACATTTCAAACACCCAATTGGAGCTATTTCAAACGCAGTGTATGCAAATACAGCGACTCCTGGAGAAGACGGTCTTTACTACAACAGCGAACCACTTCAGAGGGATCGTAAGAGTAACAAAATACGTCTCATTGCTGTCGATGAATTGCGAGAATTCGTAAGAGACAACTACACGAAGGAAGAAATCTTCACGGAAGAATTTGATGTAAGAATAGTTTTTTTTTTGTAAGTGATTCTAGTATAGACAACGAAGTCAATCTTGATAATTCTTATCATTAACGATGATGTGTTATCCAATCAATATATACATACAGAATATTAATTTTAAATTATGTCAATGACCGTCTTAATGAAGTCATGTATACACGTATCACTGATACCATTTTCATCGGGTTACAAAACCATTTTATTATTTATAATCTATCGTTTTAATACATAATCTGCCTTTGAACAGAAACTACCATATGGACTGCAACATCCGACTATTGTGGCATCTGGAGCTACTGGCAAAAATAGATACAAGGAAATGTACGCATGTAAGTATTATTATTGGTATTATAATTATTATTATTATATTAATTATTATTTTTTGTTTTATTATTAATATTATTTTTATTATTATCATTATTATTATTATTATTATTATTATTATTATTATTATTATTATTATTATTATTATTATTATTATTATTATTATTATTATTTTGTTACGTGTTTGTCCTTGCAGACGACCATTCTCGAGTGATTCTAAGAAGAATCGCCGACGAGCCACATTCTGACTACATCAACGCCTGCCATGTCGATGTACGTGAGACAATGAAGAACTTATAATGCATTCACTATGAATATTGAATTAGAATACAATTATTACATGAATATACTGACAAATAGTATGATCTTGTAACAAACAGTTTGAAGCCCAGTTATAAGAAAGGAGCCACTGTTTACCTTAATTTAAGAAAGCTTAACAGCGTTTGATAAAATGAAATTAAGTCGGAGCCAACACTCCGTCAACAAGTATTTTATGGTTTAAAATATGTGTATATACGTATATTTAAGTTATTTTATGAAAACAGTTTTAAGGAATTTACGGAACAAGGGTTATAGGTAGGTAGCTCTTGCGTGTGAGAATGTTTACTATACGAAAAAATGTGTTAACGATTTGGATGCTATATTAGCACTGTCTTTAAAATGATATATACGTTCAACATGTGTAATCTATATTTTTAGGGCTTCACGGAAGAAAAAAAGTACATCGCTTCTCAAGGTACAACATTTTCTACACATGTATTGAAACGGAATTTTCCGTTCACATGGACGGATTGTGTAAATAAATGATGCTTAATACGTATACATGAATAAAGGAATAATGAAACTCCAGAAAAATATATATTCGCTAGTTTGTAATGTAAAGCTAATGGCAAACTGTCTATAATTTAAAGGACAATAAAACAACGGTAGAATTAAACTTTATTATGACAGAAGTATATGTCTCGTTGGTGTTTAATGACAGAAGTATTTGTCTGGTTGATGTATCTGTTGATGCATCTGTTCTCTCTAATGTTTTACATGCCTTCAGGTCCGGTCAAACCAATGGTAGGTGACTTCTGGAGAATGGTGTGGGAACAAGACGTCTCTATTATAGTGATGGTTACGAATCTCGTCGAAGAAGGAACGGTGCGTATATATATATCTTATTCTGGCTCTTAAATGACCAGGGAAATGCAATTAAGAATTGTTGAAAATAAAATCGTGTTTATTTTTCTGGCTCTTAAATAATCACGGAAATGTAATTAAGAATAGTTGAACAATTAACATAAGCATAATAAGAAGATACTTCACACTACACTATGTATTCAAAAGGACACACATGTTTTGCATTAAATTTAAGATCAGTTGATGAGTTAAAAAATAAGACAGCATGTTTTCCAATGTTAAATTAACGTTAGGGGTATGGCTCTTTGAAACTTGTCGAATGTTCATTTAGCAAGTTATTATAAGTATATGTCTGGATTCATTGAAACGCGCATTATTACAGACGTAGTCAAACCGCTTAAAATATTCACAATTTCAGCAATATTGTTTTGTAAATAATGGTTATATAAACCTGCGAATTTCAGATGAAATGTTTGAAGTACTGGGGCGAACGAACACCGACAACACACGGAACATTTACGGTCACCCTTAAGGAGGAGATAGACTTTTCGTATTATACAATGCGAACGATATGGGTGCACGAACAGGTTTGTTCTAACACTTATATTTATGTGTTCGAATTTAAAATCTAGTTATGCCGAAGTTATATTGTTGCCACATGACAGACTCTACATTAAGTGAACGTTTTGTTAACAGTTCGATTGATATATTCTTTTTTCGGGAAATGCCGTTTGGGAGTTCAAATAGTTTCTTATGCGCTGGTAAATGATATAATGTCTAACGTAAATTGAAGAAGTAATACAATTTATTAATGAACATTCAATTGCAGGATAAACCACATGTCGAACGAATCGTTACCCAGTTTAACTACACGACTTGGCCCGATAAAAGCGTTCCGACCAGCAGCACAAGCCTCATTGATTTCTGGAGAAAGATTAGGTGTCAAAAGACAAAGGCAAAGCAACCGTGGCTAGTTCATTGCAGGTAAATTTACAAGTACATGTGTAACACTTTGTGTACGTCAGACTGTTGTTCAGTTTGTGCGATATCAATAATTGCTAATGCTACACATTACGACGTTGTATGTGTGACACTACTCATTTTAGAACATCTTAATTCAAAATGTTTGTGTTTGAATTACGCACGATATCCAAATTTTTTTTTTTTTCAAAATCTCTTGTATGATAATTTAATAATTGAAAAACACGATCAATTCAGGTGTGCAACAGATTTCTTCACAATAGCCTAGTTAAATTAATCAAGTATCTATACAAAGTCATTAACCAACAAATGCTAAGTTATTTCATGAATCCTGTACCAACACAAGAAATGCGAAAAATGGAATCGGGTCCAAAACTGGAATGGTTTTGCTATTTATTGGGTTTAGGATTCAATAACAATTGCGTAATTTGTTTGTTTTCTTTCAGCGCTGGTGTTGGGCGCACCGGAACATTCATAGCAATGGACGTTCTCTGCGACCAGGGAAAGGAGACCGGTTACATTGATATTCCACAGTGTGTGACCAACCTACGCGCTCAAAGGGTCAACATGGTGCAGACTGCCGTAAGTGCATCAAGCATATTAGTAGTTGCGTGGTATTTAAAGATTTAACACTCTTGCTGAGCATTGATTTTTTGACAAAGGAAACACTCATGAAAATGTGTTTATTTTATATTTATTTTCCTTAAAAAATCGATTTTTTTTTTTAATGAAATAAGATAGAAAATACGACAGGACCGTGATAGGTGTCCCTTGTACACCGTAATTAAGTATAATCGCGATAACATAGTTTTGTATTAACAATTAATTACCACAATCGTCCATCATTCCAGCGGCAGTACCGGTACCTGTACAAGCTGATGTTGGAACTGCTGGTCCTGCCTTCAGAGCCCGTGACTACCGAGCAGTTAACTGCAGAAAACACGGGGCTCAAGGAACAGTATCTAGTAAGAATTCATGGAATCGATAGATTTCATGCATCCGATATCCGATTCTGAAATCGAGATAATGTCTGATCAATGCAAATGGTTTTGAAATGTTAAAGATGTACATGTATGCCGACATTTACTTATAATTGTTAAAGTCGCAACTGCACATCATGTGTTATGAAATATGTATTACAATATATTCAAATGAAATAACGTTCTCTTGAAAAAAAAAGCAGAGCCTTGAGTGGTTTAAAACGAAAACAACATAAAACACATTAGTATTATAATTATGTGAGCTTCTCATTTCTAAACTAAAAATATAACCATTTATTAGGATTTAAGCACCGAGGAGTCACTGTTTCCAGACGATAACACGTACACATCAGCAACGTCCAATGAGAACCAGTCTAAAAATAGATCAATGGACATCCTTGCTGGTATGAATAATACTGATTAGAACGAATTAAATACTAGAGTGCTTTAGTGCGTCATGCATTGTTTTTTTTATCTACATGATTAATTACTGTGTTTGTTGTTTTGGTAACAATGTTGATATACATTTGTCTAATTATAAATTGTGCAAATTTAGAAGGCTTGTGTAAGTTTATCGTTTAGTTAGGATTGGTTTGGGTAGAATTTTAAACACACTTAAATTGGGTATATATTGTGCATAAGACCTCATTAGTGATATTTGTCCAATGTAAGATTTACATTTAATTTAAACTTTCAGCTGATAATTATCGCCCATATTTGTCATCCCACATTCCGGCCACAACCGACTACATCAACGCTGTGGTTATGCCAGTAAGTACTTAGCAACCTGTAATTTTCATTTAATATTACTCATTTAATTATAATATATCATTATATGAGTTACGAATCATATATCTCTGATACTTCAATACATGTTATAATGACGGTAAAAAATGGCAACGACGAAATTAATATGTTGATTGACTGTTTACTATTTGAATATAATTGGTAACGATCTGACTTTGTTCTTACCGTGTTAAAAGGCAGTGTTTTCTTTATTATGAAACACTGTCGAATAAACATTTACAAACTTAATGTTACAAACATGCACTATTATCTGGTACTAGGTTTAATCGTTATAACAGAATAAGTAATGATGTGTGTCATGGAATTTGTATACATATCAAGGTTGTCTATGATTGACTATAATTCATGGTACTAGATTTTATCAGGTCATGAATCCTTTTCATATATAAATATTTCATTATTTGACATAAAACAATACACTTTCCTCTTACTTAAAATCTATTTAATAATTAAGTATTAAACGACCGGTTTGCATTAATTTGTAACATCATGATCACATGTACTATACTTGAATCATTGATAATTTCATTTGTCACTTTTCCGATGGAATACAGTTTGACATAAAGAAATAAATGTGAATTTGATAGTGCTTTTTATCATCATCATTATCATCATCATCATCATCGTGATCGGTCTTTATCAGTATCCTCAGCATTATCTGCTTCCAACTTATCCAAATTCAAGTAGATTTGATATTATGAAAGTGATACTGCTCAGTGATCTTTGAAAGTTGTAATGAATAATTCTACTTTAGAGATCATTATCCAATCAAAGTTGATCATGGTACTTTTTAAACAATTTAAAACAATCAGGTGTATACAAATTTGAAAATTTTAAAATATATGCGTTTGAGCAATAAATAACACTTGTTTTAAAAATCAAACCATTGTCAATGGTTATATGGGAGATATAAACCACGTTGCATATGACACATGTTTGAAAAATGTAATGTTTTGTGGTCATAAAATGCGATTAACCACGATCTTTAAAAGATCATGTTTTACCATGGTCACCTAGGTGATATTAGACAACGACATTAAACATGATGAACCATGTTAATTTTATTTCACCCAAGGACTGAGAAACGTTGAAAATCATGTTTTTAACATGGTCAGACATGTCTTTACTGTGTTCATTTCACAGTTGTCGGAAATTCATTTCTAGCATTTCCGTGATGCAAACTTGATTTTTAACGTTTTCAACTGTAGTTAATAAAAACGCTGAGATACATTCAATACCAATGTTTTGTGTTGCTTCAGAGTCTCAAGCTGCCAACGAGATTCATCATCGCACAAGCTCCTCTAGAACACACCTTTGTGGATTTCTGCAGATTGATATTTGAAAAGGAAATTCAACTGATTGTTTCGTTTGATAATTCCATGACTGAGGTGAAGTACATTTACTGTGATCAATATGATGGCGTTTTATGCACTGCAAACCCAATCAAAGAGAACAGGCACTGTTTGGTCTCATTTAAATATCCGTATTGAAATATAAGGAGTAACAGATGAAATTAAAAAAGGCATAGACAAAACAGCAGTCAATCTAAAATATGTGTTAAGTATCGAAATATAAAACTACAGAAAGATTATCAAAAAATAAATTCTGGTTTTTATTCGTTAATCGGTTAATTAAGGCAAGTTACTAATGGCTTATACAGTTCAGGACCTTACATATAACAAAACAATATTCATACACATGATAACAGCTGGGAACCTTCATTTAAAACCATAGTGGTTTAATCCGTTGCAAGGAATGGCAGACCTCATACTTATTGAGAATGTCTAATTTATTTGCAGGAAGTAAAATTTCTTCCAGGCGAACATGAAAAACGGTCGATTTCTGGGATACAATTGACATGTGTATCTCGTGAACAGACGGACGGATTCGACTTTTATACAAGATCATTTGACCTTAAACTCAAACGAAAGGTAACCTCAAACCTGTGTGTATACAATGTTCACTGTATATAAATAAAATAGTATACATTAAAGTATATTTGAATTTTGCATTACCAGGTGTGGCCAAGACAAAAGAAGTATTTGGTATATATAATTTCTTGCCGAGAATATATACAAACAAAATTCAAATGAAGTTATAATCGATTAATTAATAGTTAATATTCATAAAATATCATAATAAATATGTTTTTATCATTTATCCAATCCCCTTATTATTTCGAATGGTTATGTATGGTTTTATAAATCTCCTTATTGTTTCGCCGGAGGGAACTTTAGATATACCATCCGTCTGTAATGTATATGTGTTCTTCCGTCTGTCCGTCCGTCCACAAAACGTGTTTAAGGGGCATTGTGAGGATTTTGCACGACCTCTTTTTTTCACAAGCTATAAAAGCCCAGCACTCTGTTACCTAAACTAGAACACAACTTTAAATTTGAATAACCTCAAAAGTATATGAGAAACACAAGATACTATCATTAAACTTCGTAAACACATACATATATACTTTATTGTATAGATTTGCGATATGTCTGTCTGTCAATTAGTGTCTTTGTTCAATGTTCTTTTTGTCTGTCTATCTGCAAAAACTGCAATGACTAGAAAGCTTTATGTCATAAAAGTTGTCTCTTCGATATTTCAAAAATGAAATGAAGATTCTTGCAAGGATTTGGTTTACTTTTAAGGTGACTGTATGGTTTTTATGCAAGACCCAGCGGTCAAAGTTAATATCACCGTTAACGAAAATAGGATACAATTTATTATTATAATTACGGAACAAAAACATAAAATATAATCATGAAACTCGGTACACACATATGGAAGTATATAAGCCTTTTGAATGTATGTATATCCCTTTCTATGTTCATCCACACGTCCGTCTGTCAGTCTGTCAGTCTGCAAAGCATAACATAACTCACAAACTTGGAAAACATCTTTAAAGTGGTAGGAGTGGAGAATAATGCGTGACCTTCATTTCTACAGGTGTCAAATGTCAGTTTGCTGTTACTAGACTAGCTTTACACTAAAATATTTGCTTGAAATGTACATATAGCACTATGACGGTAATACTCACAACCGTTGTTCACTAGAATTTATTTTTCTGGTAAATGTAAAAATAAAACAAATCGAAATGTTTCTGTGCTAGAGAGATGATATTGGATTGCATCATGAACATAACAAATATTTAGATAACGTGCAATTTCCCATTGGTTTAGATTTAAGGGGTGTTGCCCTACCGTTATGTGACCCCTGTTTTGTGTGCAATACTGCTTAAGCATCGTTTTTCGTACAGACACACAGATTTTCACAGATAGTGTACACAGGATGGTCACAAAAGATGACACTGCCCCAGAGTCCTCGATCATTTATGGATATGTTGCGCCACATACGAAATGTTATCAAAAGTGAGGCATCCATATTATCCCATTGCCTGTAAGTAAATTTATTTGTACATATGTTTAAGTTTATTCTATCATCGTATTAAATGATTTATACTATTTTCTTGTACATTTTATTTTACTTTTTAGTTTATATGTTATATATAAGACAACGTGTTTGAATACGATGATAAATAATCGTAAAGCTGTTACTCTTATGCCATTCTCACCCCACCCTTTCACATACTAATATATGTTCTTATTATAAACGAATGTACATCTAAATTACATAAACATTTAGTAATTAAAACTGTTTAATCCCCGACCACGCAATGAAGCAGAGGGAGGAATTCAGTCTTCTCAATGCGTGAATGTCCGTCTGACTGTATTCATACTTTATCTAGTGAAGTTCTCTTATACATTTTGACGTATATATTTCACACGTGCATGTATATTCCATAAGGTTATGACAAATTGCATGAGAAATTTGTATTGTACTACGTTAGAATAGCTAAGGTATTTCTTGTATGATTACTATATTTTTTTTGTAATGTAATGCGTATTGTCTAAGTGCATAGTTACACATAAATCTGTTTATAAAATGTATATTTTTTTAATTTGAACTAGTTCACGTCAAAATTAAACATATGCATTGATTTGCCCTAGATCAATTCAAATATCAATAAAAAAACTATTATATACATTCAAAAAAAAAGGAATTAGGATTTTGAAATTTATCTTTCCGATGTTCTTTGTCTATCCCGATTTACACACTGTGTCAAACCATTTCGATAGATAACACATAAAAACACCCGTTTCTTCTTTGCATGCGATTAACATGGTTTACATCTATTTGCTGGAGGACAATTTATTATTTAAAAGCAATATTATATCATTTTGTATCCATGAAGTTACTAGACATATGCAGCTTAAATTTGGAACATCTTTATCAAAAGGTTGCTAGTTTGCACACCGGTATATTTGTGAGCATTGCCTGACATATATTTTACTTACTATAATTTCAAACTTCATGACATTGACCAGTTTTTATCTTGTACTTAGGCCTTAGTCCGTAGAATAAAAATAGATATGTAAAATAATGTATCTGTAGTTTTTAAATCTACCACGCATTGAAACTACTCATTTAAAGATTGACATGTTTTGTATAAACAGAAATGGCGCCGACAAGAGCGGTCTGTTCGTGGTCATTTGGACGCTTCTGGAACACTTGGAAACTGATGGTGATGTCAGCATACCACGTGTCATCAGACACCTGAGACTGAGGCGAAAACAGATTATACCCAACTTCGTAAGTCGTTAAGCGTATTTAACCACACATAATACACGCAACACAGAGAACTGCTAAATTGTGTGATATCAAGTACTATTTATAATATAGATCAATTCAAGTTTAATATTTAAGACTGACAAGACAAAGGGGACCCCATACGAGTGACCCCATAACTGTAAGAAAAGATTTCAGAAATTAATTGCAAAAACTTAATGAATATATACTCGTTTGATTACTTCCCATTTGCAACTGTTTTGTAGCTGTATCGTAATTTTGTCATATACAATTGAGTCAGTGTGTTTCGATTAAAAAATTATTTGAAGTAAAACATTATTTATGTTTCAGGACCAGTTCAAGTTTTGTGCAGACTGCATTACGATCGATGATGCGAACAACGCATACGCAAATTTTTAAAGCATTTAAAGTTGTACAACAAAACATTATGTCTAAAAAAATATGTATTCCTAAATAATGTAACATCCAAATAGTTGATTGATGTAACGCTTTCTAACGGTTCACCATATACATTAAACTTGTGTGTCGGTTATGTTTTTTCGAAAGTAACTTATGTTTTACTGATATTGATTTTCAGTTTGTATTTATTTCAATAGTTGTCAATGTCATTTACCATTATTGGAATTTCAAGTACAAAATAGGACTATATCATTGACGTATGATAAAAAAAATAATTGTATATCGTTAATTGTTATGTTTCCTTTAATATTATATTTAATATTTTAAATAATGTCATGAATAAAACTCATAGACAGGTTGCTTGAGCAATGGTCGCATTGCTGATGTATTCAGATGTGTGATTGTTTGTTTTAATGCTGATGTTATTGATGAATACATGGCTTTAAGTTCGGAACCATTTTAGATGTTATTTGTTCGGAAATAAACTTTCGCCACAGTAGTGATCGATTTATATTGTCTTACTATGTAGCATAATCAATAAAAAATGATATAAGTTTTAACGAGAGTTTAAAACCTTGTTGGTTTTACTCTTCAGTAAAACGAAACAGTCGAATGTGCTTTTTCCTTGTTTGTAACAAAGTGGAAAGTAAGACATAATTTTATGTTCATCACACCATTTTGTCAGTCTGTTTAAAATATATCTTTGCTAAAATATTATGTTATTAATTTTACATAGCTCGGATATCACCCTTTAAGTATTAGTGTGTTGTAACCCGTTACCCACCTTTGAGGATATTGTGCATTATCAAAATGTGTGTTGAATATAGTTGTGAGTTATCATTTAAAATACCTATATGATGTTCTTATTATTTCAGCTGAAATATTATCAGACTCACCAGACTTTTTTGGCCCGAAAACTGCCTAATATATTTTCGACTCTGTAATTTGTTTATTGTGGTGTATTTTAATTATTTCCATCTTATTCATTATCTATATTATCATAGGAATCATGTCCAATTAAGTAGTCATTAAAATGAATGAACATTACATTTAGTTTTTATTGATCTGTATTTGTATTAGGTTTATAGCATTAAGTGTTTTCCAAAACGTTTAGGGCTGTGTTTAGGCAATCGTTCACAGGTGCGTACTTCCATTAATCATTTATCTATATTTTGCTTTCTACGAATAGCATTTTATCACATGCAATACCTTGTTTTCAATGTAATACAGACATTACGTATTTTTTATATTTCGCATGTGTAATACATTATTTTTAAGCGTTTTCATTGGCTACTTAATCAATAACTTACCAATCGCATGGCTTTATTTTGGTGAAATGACGTCGTCAACATGAAATGACGTCACGAGAGTAAACAACTTTTAGACCTATCAGCATTTGTTTGGTCAATTAAGATGTATTTTATTTAGTTTAAAAGCATTTGATAAAAAAGATCTGACACTCTTTGTCATATCAAACCATATTTTTATTAAACTCGCCCAGAAAATTCGTTAGTAAGCTCGCAAAAGGCTCGCTTACTATCACAATTCCTGAACTCGTTTAATAAAATATGATATGATATGACAACTCATGTCATATCCTATATTTATGTTGTTCTATAATGTGTACATGTTTGTTTGTGTGTGTGTTGGATTTATTATTGTAAAAGTGATTTATTTGCGATACGGAGGTTCCATTTTGCTGTTAAACAAGTATTATCAAACCGTTCTGGCACTTTCGGATGCGATTGTTTATTGTTAAATATTGTTTATACTTTTCCAAATACCTGAACGCTTTTATCATGTAAGTATTGCGTTCGAATGTCAATTTGATTATTAAGCTTTATATTTTATACTTGTATATGTTCATCTATTAATACATTGAATGTGTGTGAATTGTCAAATATTATTATTGATGACGTGTCTTCTTGTTACTATGTATTTGTAATATTGTTTTCTGTGAGAAAACTAAAATTAAATGCAGCATGATCCGAGAATGCGGTCCTATCAAGTATTTAAAATTGATGAAGAGCAGTCCAATGGAAAGTGTCGTGGTGTAGTCGGTTACGCTAAGCCCACATGGTGAGGTGAAAGTGCTATTACCCACCCTTTCTCCTGGCAAACCGCCGTTATAAATGGTATGATTGGTTGATTTGCAAACGGAGGTTAATGCTCGGCCTTGAAAGTCAGTAGACCCTTTTCACAATATGACAACATTGATAAGAGCGCGACGTCACGTAATTCGATGGATTCTAGAACGAGGCTGAACTTGATGTCATTTCTAATAGTGCCACGCAACGCCTCATCTGATTTCAACCCCTCACACTTTTGGGTATTCGGCGACGTAACGATATTGTAAACGCAAGATAACATCGTCAGGACTAGTAGTACATTTATACTTCCCATGTAAGTGTCAATACACTAAACAAATATTTTTTATTAAAGTACTGGTTTTATTCAATTGTTTGCACACATTTTGACACTCTTCGTCAGAACTTTTTTATCGCGCTGTTTAATTAAAGATCTTTCAATAATCTTGTTTATTGATAGATATGTGGTTTAATAGCCCCTGTGTTCAGCACATACCCATTATCTCGTTATTATCAGATACTGTGCAGACAAATACTAAATAACAACATGGTGTCATTAATCACAGGTACCAGATTTCTGGTCATTAAACACAATTTATGGTACCTCCGTGTCTTTTCGTAAAAGTAGTAGTCATTGCTTGGAGTAATTTAACGCCAGATACTCAACTTTTGCTTTATTTAGATATGTATTATATTGTAAAAAATTGAAGTCAATTGTCCAAACAGATTGTCGAAAACTATATACTGTATATATATTGTCCAGCTTATTTATAATATAATAAAGTGGTTAATACATATACATTTTAAATAGTTTCAAAATTTAATGCTAAACATTTAACGTATTTAGCGGGTTCCGGTAAAAAAACTCCGCCATTACGTACACACAGTGTACGTAACGGTAGTGTTCGGAACAACATCATTTAAACAAGCATTTTCCTTTGACCACAACGGGGTTAAATAACGTTTCCGAAAAATACAAACAGTAACGAATTATGATAAAAAATGCTAGAGTTGTACTAATCATAATCACAAATAAAGAGATTTCAATAACATGTATAGACAGTTCAATTTGCATCATGTGCACGTTTGTTTGTTCAATTGTATGTTAACATTCATCGCAATTGTCATGCAATTGAAAGTAAATTTATTCAATGTAATAGAAAATGAACATAACATTACAATATTGATATGTACTTCGCTTGATTCAACGCACCCCTTACACTTTCGATCGCTCGTGAAAAAAAATAAAACACACTAACACACCCATATGATAATGTTAATGATATAATACAATGTTGCCTTATGTTTGTAATTCAATTTATTGAAATCCATTTGCAAGAAATTATACGGATCATTTGTAACTTTGTTTTGTGAAATTGCCGGTGTTAAATCTTCACACCACCTTTACTGTGATGCGTATAATTAACTCTTGGTTTTATAAAGATGCAAGTAAATCTGTTAATACACAATATAAGTACCGGCATCACTGAATTATCATTTAGGTATTATAGTGTTTATTTCGGAATTTCTTATCGATTTATTGCCTAAACAAATGCCCATATACATATGTTTGACGTTACTGTAACCATGGATTTTACCCATCAGTTTATGCGCCTGCGCAAAAAATAACGAAATTAAACAATAATAATCAATTGGTCTATATATTGATAATAATACCGATGTAATCGCACATTTAATGCTGATTATACGCAGTTGTCTATTTCTCGATAACTAAACGATGCTTTAACGTCTCTGCAAATAAAATGCACACTGGGAAACTTTTGCCTCAATAGTTGCTCGTGTTCATAAACAACTACTTGATATGTGAAACAAACTAACACTTTTAAATGGCATTTTAGAACCAAACACATTTGTTTATGATATTAAATACCGTTTATCGCTTGAAAACAACGCCCGAGTGATGAGATAGTGTCTGCTGTGGAATAGAAGTTAATTAAGATTGAACGAGATTGCTGACCAAGTGGTTTAAATACGTACCAGCCCGCCAAAAATAATTCGGTTTATTCAAAATGACAGTGTCAAAGTGTGGTCTCCGTTCAGAATCTTATTCAATAAGTGAAAATACTTCAAAATTTCTATTAATGTCCGGAATGTTGAACGATCCAGTTTCAATATGTAATATATATCACTCATAATTACTAATAAAGATATTTCAATAAACATACATAGACAGTTCAATGTGCACTATGTCATTTGTTTTCAATTTTATGTAATAATTCTTCAAAATTGTCATTCAATCTAAAAGCAAATTTATTCAATGAAAATGAAAATTTACATAACCTTTAAATAGTGTCATGCACTTCGCTTTTTATAGTGCTTTGTATTATGGTTGATTCAACACACCTATTACACGTTCGATGGTTCATGAAAAATAACACACACAAACATACCCATACCTTTGAGAATTATATTTATATAATACTAGGTTGTTTTTTAAGTTTATCGAGGTCCTTATACGGCTTATTTGTATCTTTGTTTTGTGTAATTATCGGTGTTTAGCCTTAAGACAACATTTACTCTAATGTTAATGGGAAACTCGTATTTTTATAATTTACAAAATGAAATAAATTGAATATTATGGCGTTGAATTATTATTTAGGTGTTATAGTGTTTCATTTAGAATTTCTTATCAATGTATTGACTAAAAACATGCCTGTATGAAATGCTCTGTGTTTAAAGTTATTGTAACCATTGCCTGTGTGCATAATAATCCCGAACGCAGACAATAACAATCAACAGGTTTATAAAAGTAGATATTATTCGCCATTTGCATAACAAAGGAAAGGAAAGTTGTCACGTTCAGCATCGTTCTGAAATTCGACGCGTCACGTGGTATATTAAATAGTAACAATGCAAGTATCGAGCAACTGGTCTATTATAAGTGCCGTTGCCATTTATGAACAACCATTGTTATATGTATAATATATCTATTCTTCTATCAATAATTCACCTTATCGATAATACGTAGTAGCACTATCAGTCAGGCATATTTTTTTCCGGTTTAATCCTTTGCGAAGCTATGTACTCGAAGATAGCTCAGAGAGAGTGAAATCGGTGAGGGTTTTAGTAGTTAGTAGCAGCTGGGGGAATTGGTAGTATTTTTTTGTTGTTGGGGGAGGGGGGCGGTTAATTCCGATAGCCTGTGAATATAAGCGCATTTCAAGAAAAATGTTTCGGAATGTTTCACATGTAAAATCGATTTTTTTTTATCACGAGCGGATAATAATTGTTTTATTGTTCTTTGCAGGCTTTACTTACAGTCCCATTAACGCTCAAAATCAACGGATATTTCGTAAAATATTTTGTAAAATAAAGTTAACGCATTAACAATCAGTGTTCCTTAAAGCAATATCCAAAATGTCAACGCTAGATGTGCTCTGGTAACATAGATTTAACAAGAAACGAGGGGTATTTTTTATCTAATGATGGGTTAAGAACAGTATTGAAATCCCCACCGACTATACTTTTTTTATCTTAAGTTTGTTATTAATTATAAAGGATTGTAATGTTTCATAAAAATTGGAATCATCTATGTTAGGGCAGTAAACGTTGATTTAATAGTAATTGTGTTTAGTGTATTTTGATATCTATACTTGCTTGTCTGCCAATTATTATTTCATTAAAGTTATCGACTGTGATCCCAATATTATTTTTATCAGCAAGACAATGCCTTGTTTAATAGTATGTTGTCCACTGAGATAGATGTCTCCGTCCCATTCATCTTTTAAGGTTTGTGCTAAAGTAGGTGTCAAGTGACTTTCTTGTAATAGGCATATCCTTGTTTTTCGTCTAACCATTTGAAGATTTGTATGCGTTTGTCTTTATTGTTTAGTCCTTTTACATTATAAGTACATAATTTTATCATTTAAAAAGGTGGAGGGTGATGTAAATGATAACTTGTGTGTTCTGGTCCAGTTAGTTTCTATTTTATAACATGTCAAGTTGGTTTCTATTATAAGATATAGGTCCATAAATTTTTTATATGATTTGGTATTCAATGCAAAAGTAATGTGTATGTACAAATATAGAAAACATTTCATCATGACATATATAGTGGAATAAATGCAAAGAAAAAAAAACACAAGAAAAAGGACAAAATAAACAAAATCAACAAACAATTGAAACAAAGAGATGCAAAAGAGAATAAAACATACGGTAATGGTATGTTGTTTTTTATAAAGTAATAATGTATCTGTCCAATGTACTGTATAAATATCTAAGACGAGAAAAATGTAAAAACGTTAACAAATGATGTTATGAATCAGTGGATATATATGTTTTACATTGTCCCATGTAAAAAAAACAAAAAAAACATTCATGATCCTGGTATCATATTTACGTACGTATAATACACATATTAGACAAATCCATTGAAGTAATGTATATATATTATATATATTAGAGCCTAAACTAGTATGTATACAGCCATATTAAAATCCAGTTCAACCTATATGG